>JABUQX010131974.1:35000-37500 GCA_015478945.1 Trachelipus rathkii
ATTATTATTATTATTATTATTATTATTATTATTATTATTATTATTATTTATTGTTTTTTTAGTTTATTGTTCATCAACTTGTATTTTAACACTATAAATTTAACATACTGTTTCAAACAATAATTATTCTGTTTTAACCAACTAACTATATTTATATATATATGCATTCTGTAATTTTCCAATATTAAAATTTCGTAACTCAGTACACTACAAAATTTACTTAGATTCTGTCAGGTGCGTTTGTTTAAGTTTTTTCTCCATTTTATGTCAATTTGTGATTTTGTTTTCATTTTCATTTATGTGATTTGTTTCCCAATTTTTAATGTAACTTTATTCATAGTGTATTAATATTAATATTGTTATATAGATTTTTCATCTTTTAATTTTAATTGTAAATTTTAATTATTTTTAGAGTAAATTTTTTGCTGAAGATGGGTCGAGTAATACCCGAAACGTCCAGAGTTTATGAATAAAGAATGCTTTCTCCATTTTTGTTCGTCTTCCTGTTTATTATTAAGACTAGGTTCCCAAGGAACAAATCTATTGCCGACATATTGAAAAACCGTTACAATGAAGACGTATTACGAATTTTCCGAAAATTTGAGTCTATATCTAAGAAGCTCACGAAAGCAAAACTCGACCTACAATTCTTAATGGTATGTAAAGCATATAATTATGTTCCAAAATTCATGAGATTTAAACTTTATAAAGCTTCACTGCACAATAGTGATTTTTATAAGTCATGGCTATCTAAGCTACTACTTAAGGAGATTAATTTCAAACGTAAACTGATAGATAAACTCGATGAAGAGACTTCGACATGTAGTTCACAGCTTCGTCTATCTCTGTCCTTTATTGATTATAAGTATATTATTTATTTTATAACTAAACGTGTAGAACAGTTTAAATTAACTACAAGCCGTAGACAGGATGATAAATTGAACAAACTTGGTTTGCGCAGCAATTTGATAGTAAATAGTGACTCAATAGTGTGCAATTTTAGTAAGAAAAATCTTTCTAACGCAGAGAAGAGAGTTTTATCTTTAGGATTAAATTTTAGTTTGCCAGTTTTTAAACTTAATTTCTGTCAGTATTTCTTAGCTTTTGAAAGGTGTGTTTACCAACTTAAAAACTTGCATAATGTAAATAGGTTTCAGGAATGTATCGATGATATACGATTTTGGACTAAAAAGTTTTTTTATAACTTTAATGGTAGAAAGATATTTTCACCTGTTTTTTCTTTCAATGATTTTAAAATACTCCAGAATCTTAGAAGGGATGAATCAATTGTCGTCTGTAGACCCGATAAGGGAAAGGGAGTCGTTATTGTTGATAAAACCTCATATATTGAAAAAATACAACAAATATTGTCAGATTCTTCCAAATTCCGTCGTCTGACTGGTGACGTTTTCAAACACATTTTACGAATAGAAGATAAAATTAATAACTTCCTCAGATCTCTCAAAAAACAAGGTGTGTCTAGTTTACAGAATTCTCTTTTTGTTTCAGGCTCTACCCCAAGCTTACTATATGGGTTACCCAAAACCCATAAACCTGGCCTTCCTTTTAGACCTATCCTTTCAGCTATTAATTCTCCTACGTACAAACTTTCAAAGTATTTACTACCATTCATAGAACCTATTACAATTAACCAATACAGCATAAAAAACTCATTTGACTTTTCAGATTTCGTCACTTCACTTTCCATTAATGATTGCTATATGGCTAGTTTCGATGTACAGTCCCTATTCACCAATGTCCCTGTTAAAGAAACCTGCAGAATTATTGTTGACAGTCTGTTTTCATCAATAGATCACATGATTGATGGTTTAGATAGATCACAGTTTTCAAAGCTCCTTAATCTGGCTACTGAAGACACAATATTTCTGTTTAATAATGAGCTTTACTGTCAAACAGACGGAATGGCGATGGGTTCACCATTAGGCCCGGCTTTCGCTAATTCATTTCTAAGTTTCCATGAACAAATATGGTTAAACGAATGCCCAACTGAATATAAACCAATAACATATAAAAGGTATGTAGATGACTGTTTTTTAGTTTTTAAAAATCATAGTCAAGCCTCATTGTTTTTAAACTATCTCAACACTAAACATCCAAATATTGTTTTCACTATGGAAGGAGAATCAAATAATGTACTACCATTTCTAGACGTTTTAATTAAACATAATAATAATTCCTTTTCAACTTCAGTATATAGAAAACCCTCTACCACATTATTAGGCATAAATTTTTTTAGTTTCCTCCCGACGAAATACAAATTATCTGCACTACAATGTAGGCTTTTCAGAGCATTCAAACTTTGCACCTCATGGGAAAAATTCCATGAAGAAATTGAATATTTGAGTAATTTTGCTAATTTTAATTTATTCCCTTCTAATATATTTCTTAAATAGTATATAGATTTCTTGAAAATAAATTTCGTCCGAGACAGCCTTTCATCGATGTCCCCAAGCAAAGAATATATTTAAAAATTCCATTT
>JABUQX010131975.1:0-11327 GCA_015478945.1 Trachelipus rathkii
GAAAAAAAATTAAAAATAATTTCAAATGTTTGAATTTTGGAAAAAACGTACACTTTTAGGAGTTCTGAATCTGTAATGTGAAAATTTAAGAAAAAGTCTAATTTTAGCGCAGATTACACATTTTTTAATTCAAAACCGCTTCTCGCTTAATTACAATCCAGCACTCAACTCGAAAAAATAACTTCATGTGTATATTACACACAATACAACAATATTGAATTTTCATAACACAAAACAACACATATCTAATTAAGAACTACGACCTATATCAAATTAGGCCAATATTTGGTTTATGAATCTGATATTTTTTTCGTGAATATTGCTTCATCGTTTAATGAAAATCTCATATATATCATCCTTCTACATACAGCTGTAAAACTCAGAGAGAATACATCAACCACAATTATTCATTAAGAGAATTCCCTATGAAAATTACTACTACAAATGTCGACATCTTCTATGGATAACCTTATGTCCAGTATTGTACTTTTTCAAGAAAGTTCTTCACATTTATGATAAGTGTTGATATACATTTCATATAGATACACATGCAGTCGTAATTCCTATGAGAGTTTAAATTATTTAAAAAAAGATATATATCATCAACAGCTGCCTCAACTACTTAATCAGATTAGTACGTCTATTTGGTTATTAATAAGATCATGGCACAAAACATTATCGAGAAATATATATAATCGAATAAGATAAAATGAAGTCAATTTAATAGACAACTAAACCATATATTATACAATTGTCTTCGGTCTTGTGTAGAGGAGAGTACAAGTATTGATGAGAATTACATGCTTTCAAGTGTAAAACAAATTATTTCCAAAATGCTGAAATCCGTTAAAAACTCAATTTTAAGAATTACTAAAATACATATCAAAGGTACTATGAAATGTTAAGGAAAAACGTATTTATACTTAAAGAGACTATTATATGTGTATTAAGAAATAGAATTGACGTAAATTTAAGAGAGAAAGAGTTGAAGTTATGTTATGGAAAGAAAATTAGATAATTTATATTACTTGATACCTCACGGAGCACTCGATTCATTTCTCGATATTAACCCTGATATAAGATTTTTGGCAAAATACTATAAAAACAATATATCCGAAAACTTGAAAAATTAACCTTTAAAATATTATGTACACTATTAAAACAAAACTATATAAATTTCGAATTTTTGCTGCTTTTTGAAATAGCAATTTCAATGAAAATAAATTATATTTTCACATTGCCTCTATAAGGTTACCGTTATATAAAATAAAATACTCATATTTTATATTAAATAAGACAAATATATAATAAATATCAAATAATGTTGAAAACTATTATTTTATATATACTATATATATATAATTAGGTAAAATACATTCATTCATTACTTAATCCCCCGTTCTAAATTTTAATTAGCGGCTGCGAAAACTAGTTTTAAAAAAATTAATTGACAGCTGCATATTTATTTTGAGAAAAGTTAAATGTATCCAAGTTTATCATTTAATGTACATGGATTTTTTAACAACAATATTTAAACTGAATATTATGTGAACATATAAATAACAAAATTAATGGAGTAAAAAAATTTTACAAAATAGTCTCTGTTTTCAGTAGACCGAATAATAAGAGATAAATCACAGCTTTCTTGGTACTTTATTATTATTATTAGAAAATAATGTAACTAATAAATATATATATATATATATATATATGCTGTAGAGAGATTAATACAGGAATTCAGCCAGAAGGAATTTTCTAAATACTTCTTGCTATGTATGACCTTATAATAAATTTTTGAAGAATAATTTTTCTTAAAAGATATCTTAGAAAATTTACTTCTGCTGAATTCCCTATGTATCTATATTCCTCTCACGCAATGGCATTAACAAAATACTTCACACTTTTCTTAAGATTATAAAATACCTTCAATGAATTTGACATCTAATATTAAACTATATACGAAAATCAATTTTCATAAATGTTTAGAATATTTAAGGAAATCCTATACTTTTATAACAACTGTTATTTTCTTATAATGTTAAAATTTAAGAAAATTTTCTTCTTTTGAAATCATGCGATTTTGTGGAAAAATATGATTTTATTAAACAAACTAATAATATATATTTGATATATAAATCAAATATTTGAATAATCTCTATATAAATATACGTATATCAATTTAATTAAAAACTAAAATACTGCAAAAACTTTAAATTCAGATTTTTTACTGAAAGGGTAAAATACATGATTAAAATTATAATAACTTTATTTATTTATTCCAAAATAGTTGAATAACGATATTTTAAATCAATTTTATAGTAATGCCAAAATATAATTTTCAAATGTTGAAATTTAATGGAGAAATAAATACCTACATAAGGGATACTTATTTTAACGACGTATAAATTGAAATTAGTGAAATTTAATATAGAAAATAACAGTGTGCTATAAATTTATTAGAAGTTTAAAATTTACTATTTATTTATAATACTAACATATATTATTCACAAATATTAGCTGAAATAATATTTATTGGTTATAATATAATCCCTAAACAAATATATGAAAATTTCATATTTAAAAATAAAGCTTCAATATTTAATATATACACCTATAAAAATTATTTAATATTATATATCTATAAAAATTAATATTTTCATGCTATTATTGAAATTGAATTATTGAATGAAATAATACTTGTATTATATTATATCAAATTATGGAAAAAAATCCGTTAAATAACATTGAACACATAATTTAAAAGAAAATATCATAGAACTACTCCAAAATGGACTGTTTCCTCGGTGCTTAAAGCTATGTACATTTTAAAAATCTGTACACACATTTTCTAAATGAGAGTGCATGTTATTGAAGAAAAGATTATCATGAATTAATGTAATGCGAAATTTAAAAAAAAAAGCGTATATTTAAAAGTTAAAATTTCGGTATATAATAATGTTTTGAATAATTACAGCTTCCATTAAAAAATAATTATTGAACTATACTCTGTTGAGTAGAATGAATTGCGTGAAATATTTATAGAATTGAGATATATTATAGATATTTATTATAAACAAATATGTTTTGACAAATTAATATCACATACGAAATATTTGGTATATAAAAACAACAAATTATTGAACATTTCATTAACACAGACTTACTATATTAGAAAGAAAGATAACTAAGAAAACAAGAAACAGGAAAAAAGTACTCTAAATTGTTTAACAATGCTTGTCTGAAAGCTATGCTTATCTCACTATACTACTATAATTTACTGTAGTTCCATACTACATCTGCTGTAGGATTTGCTTGGTTGTTGTTCACGTACAAAATCTATTATGTAACACATCAACAGTACTAGTAGTCAAATTTTACTACTGCAAATGCTGAATATCAATCGGGATATAAATTCTATGTAACAGCATATCTTGATACACGAGTTTTAAATTATGAGCGAGAAATGGTGAACGACTTCTAGATGAAAAAGCGTGAAGATTGAATGAGAGAATGATATTACACGACTTATGCATATATAAATTACAGCGTCCTAACGCACCAACCACCATATTGAGAAAATATTATTATGGGGTAAATAATGTATAAATATCATGAGGTATATTATACTTTTTCTTATTCACGCTTTAAACATTTTAATTAATTTAGACACCCTAACATGATTTATTCGAGTAACGAGAGTATCAGACCTTTCATCAAGACCTCATTCGGCATAATAAGATTTGTGACTAGATCCAATCGAAAGATTATCGGATTCATATTTTCCTTTTGCCAAAATGCTTAAACAATTTGCTCTCTCCTAGCTTAAAAAACGCACAATTCAAGAATTTACTTTGACATTACATATCATATCTATATATATATAAAAAAAAGATTTAGAAAAGAAATGTTGAATATGATTAGACACAAACTCACAAGACGTTTTTAAAAATGATAAGGAAAAACATTGTACAGAATTAAAGACGTTAGAATCAGTATGAGGAAGAGATTAACTAATATTTTTTTTATTAAAGACGTATCGAAAAATAAACATCTGCATATATTAGAAGAAACTCAATCGGCGGCAACTATTTAGGTTAATAATAACATATAAATAATATGCAATATAATTGAGATATTTAGTCATTACTAAATAACGTTGTCAATGAATAATAAACGACTATGAAAGAGAGAGTACTTAGATATTATTTCTTAACCTAAGACTATGAACATTATATATGACAATTGAGAAATCTCGTAATCTATGAAACACTTATATTTTCAATATGCGCTTCAGCAATACAAAACTTGAGAGTATCAATAAATAGCTCACAATTATTGTAACTAAAAGTCTTATCAAAAATATAATAAAGTATAAGTTGTAAATCTAATAAGTCGAGTATAATTTTATAGGAAAATAATAATTGAGTACTTTTAAGAGTTCTAAATTTGGTAAATAAAAAATAAATTCAATAGAACACTACTTATATATAGATAATTTTAGAAAGTTAAAATATTTTTTATTATTACGTTATCACAATTATAATGAATAATATTGATATAATAAAAACAATATTACGAATATTTTAATTAAAGTATAAATAACTGATAAATTTAAATACAACTATATATATATATAACAAAAAATTTTAAATATATTCTATGAAATTTCTGCTTACTGAAAATTGCTACATATTTCAATAATGAATATAATATAAGCCTATCTCATAATCAATATAGGCTATTAAAAAATATATACATATCAGTTAAAAAAATCAAAAATGAATAGATGGAGAAATAATGATTCTTAATAGACTTAATATAATTCTCAAATAAATGTTGTAATATTGGATAGATTTTACATTTTTCTGTATATATACTGTCATTGAAAATATTTGTGTCACATGTGGTCAGTTTACAAATTAAACAAAAAATTGGACAAGTTTCAAATAGAAATGCTAAAAAAATTTATATATTATTTCAAAAAAGGATTTTATTATCAACAAATGAAGTAAATAACACGGAGTATAATAAAAATAATAATATTAATAAACTACTAAAATATAATAGAAATAATAATATATAATAATACGCAGAAGCATGTCGACACAATAAATATTACAACAGTTACACTTATTAAATATCATCGCAATTTATTTTAATCTTGCGCTAATAGACATATTCCAAAGTAATAATCATACATATAGTTATCATCAATATGAAATTATTAATTAATATAAATGTTTATGAAAAAATAATACTAAAAAAAAGAAAGACAAAAAGAAGTGACGTAAGCGACCGCTTGAAGCTGTCGATATGAGTAATATATAAGAAGATCAGACAAACTATTATCATATAACATAATTAGAGAAAATAATTTTGGACAAGAAAGGAGTGCAAAGAGAAAACACGAGTCCAGGAAAGGCGTTTGAAATCCGGCATCGAAGATCAAAAATAAAGATATTAAATGAACCTATAGTGTGTGATAAGGTGAATTCTTGGCATCAATTTGTGATGATGAACCTGGTAAAATAGTTGATTTGTATTCTAAAACAAATAGAGCATCAAATTGTGGCAATGGTGGAATGTTGCATGGTGGAAGATAAACGAGGAAAAATACCCTAAATTGAGTAAACTTGCTGGGCTTTCTAGTCAGCCATTTAAAAAGTGTTCCGAGCAAACGTTTGTTTAATGACGAAATCATAGAATACGACGAAAAACACATTAGATTTAATGATGAAAATGCGGAGAAAGTTATATTAGTAAAATATAACCTACCTTTAATAGGGTTTATATATTGATTCACCTGTTTTAAAAGTTATCTATAAATGAGAGGAAACTAAATATAGCAATTGATTTGATATATAATTGGTTGAACTCTTGTTCAACATTCTGGAAGAGCGTTCAACTATTTGTCTCTTTTCTGAGGCTTCTGTTTATTTTCGATACATTAGCATCTGCATAGATTTTAGCAAGTCAGAATTATGGATAAGTAACTCAAATATTTAAAATTATCTCTACATTTAAAACTTTTAAAATTTTATATTTTTTTCATAAGTATTGCAAAAAATATGTTGAAGAATTTCATCCTCGCGAATGTCTAAGCATAATATAAAAAAAATTAAAGAATTAGTTTACCTATAACTGCAATGTGTGAGTTGAAAATGTTCAAGAAAATGCACAATACATAAATTACAGAAACTATGGGAAGTCTGGGTAACGTCAACAGCGCAAAAAGCTAGGAATTGTAAAGCAAAGTAAGCTATGAGACACTATAACTATTAGTTTCCTATAAAACGTTGCCGTGCGTGACGCATTCTTATTGGAAGACAAAGATTAGTCAGTGTCTCGATAAAAATGGAGCTCAGTAAGCCTGTTTTAACACTTGATCAATGTGTTAAAAGTGTAATATTGTTAGGTAAATAGCATGCGCAGCAAGAACTCGAAAGAAAATTCGGTCTGTCACATACATTCATTTTGAGAATGATTTGACGTTATAGGAAGACAAACGACCATGTAGGGAGACTAGGGCAGGCTACGTACGACGACCGCCGTGGAAGACCGTTTTATAAAGATGAGGACGGTTCGGGACCACTCTACCATGGTAAAAAACATATAGTTGGAGTTTATTCATAGGATCAGAGTAAGTACGAAGCCATTAAAAGGTGACTTGCTGATCAAAATTTTCAACCTAGAAGGTCAGCAAACGGCCCATGACTATCAGAGGGGACATGTCATCTGACACATTTTATGATTGGGCAAAAATCTTATTTACGGATATCTAGATTTTGCCTCTATTGTTTGGAAAACGGCTTAGGGTTCATAGACAGCCTAATGAAAGATATGATACAAGCAACATTAGATACAACACATTATACGCAGAAGTATCTGTAATTGTAGGTTTGGTGCTTCTTTACGTTAGTAAGATGTAATTTTGGATTTTGGTCGCCTAAATGCCGAACACTGCATTACCAATATCATAGATCTGTACATTGTCTCATTTTCGCTTTTCATTAGTGGTGGATTCATTCTAATGCATGATAAAGTCTAAGGACACTTAACTCAATTTATTCATGAATATTTGAATCATAGGCACATTATAACATTCGATGGTCAGCATTCAGTCCAGACCTCAATCACATATAACATGTCTTGGAAATGATGGGATGAAGAGTTAGAGAATAACATCCACCATCCATCATCCGCCACCACTTACCCTGCTTTATCTCAAGCTAGCGTTGTGTGGGCATGGGAAGATCTTCCACTAGATACCATACGTCACCTAATTATGAGAATGGAAAAACGTTGCCAAGCCGTAATTCGTAGCACGGGTGGACATACACTGTATTAAAGAAAGTTAAGATAGTGTATAGTGGGAACAATAATTTTATATATATCAACCTTTTATTTTTTTTAAATGTTCTCTCCGGTGGACAAAGTACTAAGGTTTAGTTAATTCAACCGGAGTTGAGGATAAACTGAAGGTCCTTTAGAAATGGTGATATATACAAAGATCATTCACCTCCTCTCTTTCACTCACATTCTCCTCTCAGGTTTCCCATGTGCGGTTTTATCCTGTGATTCTTCACATCGATCTTTGTTTAGCATTGTTTTGGATCCCGAGATCTTTATAATTTGTAATTCGGATTGAGGTTATAGCCCGCGCATAGTTGGCGCCTGTGTTAAGGGGGCTCTACTCTTGTTGTGTGACAGAGAGAGTTGTGCTGTCTAGCGCTTGTGTGCGCACCATCCTCGGAAATTGTCTCTCATAGTTATCAACTGCCTTTAGTTTGATCTACCCTTTCTTATCTTCTTCTTTATTTTCTAAATCCACTTAATTTTGTCTCAACCAATGTTTGGCTAGTGAAGTCGACGCGAGCAGTGTGTTTCACGTCTGTATTTCGTCCGTATCTTAATTATAAGGTTAATAGATTCGCGCTTTCATGAAATCCGGTCAAAGGTTTTACTTTTCTTATTTACGTGTGTCGCTTCTATTGACACTCTCTTCAATTCTACTTTTCATAACACACTTTCTCATCCGCTGTCTGTTGCTTTGGAGGAGATAGAGCATATATTAGTTGTGACTCTGATGTTTTTTAGTTTCTAAAAGGATCTAGTGCGGCTTTCATTATCACTGTTTTTCTTTTCGCTGGTGGAATGCTGAAGCCACCGAATCTGCGGATCTATGGTATGTGCTCGCGGTGTGTGTGGTGTGTCTCGCTAGGGTGTAGTGTGTGTGTAGTGTGGAAAAGTTGGTGTGATATGTGAGTATTATAGTGAGCATGTAGTGGTATGTGAGTGAGTGTGTGTGTGTAGGGACATAGTGCTGTGTGGGTGGTGCTCGGAGGCTCTCATAGAGAAGCATGCATAGCGTGTGCTAGATGTGCTACGGTGGTGAGTGGTAGTATGCGGTGCATGCTGGAGCCACTATGGCCGTTCCTGACGTTCTATAGAATGCTTCGGCAGTTTTTTGATCCAATCGAACCTATCGATTATCATGTTAAAATATATCACAAATGTTGTAATGTATGTTACTGTGTGGTGTGTAAACCTGAGAGAGAATGGTAGCTTAGGATATGGAGGATTGGAATAAGCGTTCAAGTCGGTCTCAGTATTTTTAGGTGTTATGAATTAAGATTATTACACCAAGAGATTTAGTAGTGTGTGTGACAGGTTCTGTCCGAAGAGTAAATCTTGTGACACTCACACCTCTCCATTCAGATAAGTGAGAAAGTCATAATTTCCGTCTAAGAGACATTGGATAGCAGGAACCGTCAGACGCGAATAAGGGAGGAAATGGTCAGTGATCCTACTAGAGTTGTAGTACGATGTTATTTAATGCGCTTAAACAACTCCGGGTGCCTAAGCACGTCTAGATGTGTTTATATCTGTATGGGAGATAGAACTCCTAAAATGCTAGGTCGCCCTAGCTGACTCCTGTCGGTCTAATTAGTAGAATAGTCCGTTCGTGCTCTTCTAGCCCTGTCGTACTAATAGCCATCATTTATACCTCCTGCTCGCATTACTCGATTCGGCCGACGTACCTAGCGTAACTGCAAACTTAAAATTGAGTGTAAGTAACTAGAGTATATTTTTACGGAGAAAAATGTAGTTATTTTTTTCCCCATATGTGTGCCCGTACATATTTCGCCTCAAGAAACTTCGTTTCCTTCTCCCTATATGGCGCGCGATAGACCACAAGCTTCATTCGAACCATTGGATTTTTTTGGGGAGAATGAGAATAAACGATCTTTATTAGTTTTGGAGAGGTGGGAGATATTGAATACCAACTGCTCTATCATCCCATCCTCGCAGGGTGGGATACGGCCTCCTCTCCCTTCTGATCTATGCCGGCCGGTGGAGAGCGGATAGCGAGACAAATATCCCTCCGCGAGTTCAAATATAACTGCAAAGGCAGTTCATCTCCAAAGTAGTTAGGCTTGCCGAAAAAAAACACGAACGTCAATTATCCACTTCCATATTAGACGCGCCGATTAAAGTGCCAAAATTACACGTCACACTAGAGGGTCACTCCGAGTGGATGCTGCTGGGCAGTACAGTAGTTATATAATTACAGAGCTACACATAGATAGTAGATCCCACGAGATTAACTAAATAGATTGAAATACGAACTGTGGATGCTATTTAAAACTTCACGGCAGAACGTGCTAGTTAGTCGCTGTTGTTATATCATATAAGTTATCCACACAGCTGTTTACTTTCCAACTGACCATTATATGGTTAGGGACGATCTGGAATATGTGTAGGTTCTACTTAGATAACTCTACTTGGAACACCGTGTATATCTCTCGGATAGTCTCTCTCGATTGGAGAATATTTAACATTCCTCGTGCCCCAATGGTCATTGGGGCCTCCCTTCCACCGCGCCTCCTGCATATGCTAGATAAGATAGAGAGGCAGGTAGCATTTTCTGGCCACACTCTCCATCCGTCAGTGGTGTACCGTTAGTAAATCCACTTGGGGGAGGGAATTAGCATTTAGTGATCTCAGCTGAGTTTTGTCTGATTCTGGAGCTAGAAAACTATCTAGGGTTAACATAGGTACTCTTTCAGACTGACGTTATTGGTACTAAGACTAGGGTCAAGCTCGGATAAACCGATCAGAAAAGAGTTTTTGAAAGATCGGTCAGTCATATCTCACACTGATGTGTTACGCGACTCCGAGTAATCGACTAGGTCACTCGACTCAGTCACTTTACACAGTCACTCGACTATCTTATGTTCTCCTTGGACATTTTTAATGGTTTCGTCATGCTTATTTTCACGGGGAGAGAACATTATTCCGTGAAGCGCCATCGGAGAAAACAATTCCATTTCCCGGTAATCTTTACTCCTTAGACATATTTTTTTTCATGATTGTCTTCTCGGAGAAATCGGTGTTTACAGTGCGCAGGAGGTGTGACTATTCTAGTTATTCGAGGCTTAAGATAGGCACGCAGAACCTATCCATCATTTAGACTACCGGAAAAGTAATGGTGACGACAATAACCGTGAATTGGATTAGCTCCTTATACTGAAGTTATATAGAAGAATATATATTTAAGCTTTTATTGGAAAACCACGGCGATATGCCCTCGAAAGACCAGATCTCTAACAACTCTTTGGGTAATAATCTCCTGAGCACTCATATCACTTCCCCATTATTCAGCTCTGACGGTCTTCTGTCCTGAACTCTCCGTTACTAGTATACATGGCTAGTTAAAACTCTCTCTATCCGACCTTCATAAACTTTTACGTTTCCAATGTCATATTATAAAGCTTATTTTAACACTCATAATATACTCCATCTGGACGAAAGTTTCTGGTGGAGTAATTTGTTAAAACCACCTGTCCTTTAACCTACTCAATTATTTCTGTCACTGTCTCTACTCACAGGTTTCCATACTACGATCACATTTACCCTGTAGATTCAACACCCAACTGCAATCGCTGATCGACCAACTGGCACGCATTCCCCAACGAGACAACATACTCATCGAAAAAGCTCAGCGAAACGCATCAAGTGCACCCGGAATTGACCGACAACACTCTCACAAACTACCCACTCACACCACCACAGCTACGCTTACACACACTTATTGACAGGCACAAACGCACTCGACTAGCATCTCTGGGTGCCACACACCACACCTAGCTACACACCTCACGTCACTCACAAACGCCTGCTCGTGCTCTTACTTAGATCAGTAATATACTAAATACACTATTATTCGTCTAGGTGAACTTGGAAGCACGCAAACATGATTATCCAACCGAATCACACGCGGGTGCTGAGTTTATTCGGGAGGTATGTGGGCAGCGTAAAGAGCA
>JABUQX010131976.1:0-2500 GCA_015478945.1 Trachelipus rathkii
ACAGCGAAAGACGATCTGCAGCTAATACTCCTTCTGACCAATTCATGGACCTCCTATTGCATCTAATTCCACCCTGGACGATTCTCGAAATCCTCCTCCTTCTCCTCTCAGGTGTCCTATGGCTCCAAATGTGATTACACATGATCGGGTGCGTGAGATTCTGAGATCTTTGAACGTCAGCTCGACTTTTACTCTAAATACCTTAATTTAACACTTTCCCCGTATTGGAAGCGCGCATATGTTCAACCGATTACGTATTGGGGTAACCTCTCAAATCCTTCTAATTATCGTTCTATAGCTCCCACTTATATTCTCTCCAAAATCTTTAAAACTCTTCTCACCTCACATTTCCTGGATCATCTGGAATCTCACACACTCCTTTCTGATCACCGGTATGGTATTCAACGTCAACTGGTTACATTCTTTCTTATCTCACTAATTTATGGTCTTTTCCTTTCAGGGATTATAGGGAGTTGTCTGTGGTGGCGCTTAAAAAATAGAAAGACTTTGACCGAGTATGGTTCCTACTCTCTAAGCTCCCTTCCTTTGGGTTTCCTCCTTCTCTTATGAAGACTTCTTTTAGATCGTTCCATATCGACACTTGTTGATGGAGTGACCTCTTCTTCCTTTCTTGTTAATTGTGGTGTTCCTCAAGATTTTGTTCTATCTCAAACTTTATTCTTTCTTTTCATTACGATCTTCAAAGCTGCACGTCTAACTTTGTTCATTCTTATGATGATGACTCAACTCTCCATTCTTCTACTCCCCTTTCAAATATAATCCTTCTTTTGTTTCTAGAATTGTTTCTTGACTTCAGCTTTTCAATTCTATTAAAGCCGATCTGGATGTGATTTCCAGGTGTGGTCATTTCAATCTTGTCAAGTTCAACTCTTTAGAAACTAAACTTCTTCACATCTCCCTCTCAAAACATCTCTCAAATTTCCTACCTTCTTCGACGGCTCTCCCGTCTCACCTGTGGACAACATAAACATTCTTGGTATCAACATAAGCAATAAACTACCGTGGAAGCCTCGTTTCACAATGGTTGCTAAGGTAATATGAAATAAAGCTGGGAGTTCCGATCAGGTTGCGGGTTTTTTTTCTTCCGAACAGTTACTCCAATTATTATATAGGGGTCTTATTCACCCTTGCATGAAGTACTGTTTCCACATTTGGGGGAGGGGGGGTGCTCCAGTTCCGTCCATCTTTTGAATAGGGTTGAAACTAAGGTTAAAAGACTAATAAACTGTCCACTACTTTCAGACTTTCTTGACCCTCTATCTCTGCAACGTAGGGTTGGTGCACTATCTATTTACTTTACTATAGGTATTACAATGACAGATGCTCGAGGGAGTTGACCTCTTGCATTCCGCCATCATTGCGTAGCCGTCATTGCACAAGGGGTGCCCTGCTTTCTCATGAATTCTGTGTGAATATTGGGAACTCCAGGCTTGTTCGTTGTGGTGCCTCCTTCTTCTGCAACTCTCTGTCTTACGTATATTCCTGCTGTTTTTAAACTACCTCTCTTTAAGTCCCCCATCTGCGGTCACCTCAGAGATTTGCGTTAGAATTGGAATGGGGTGGGTATTCCCATCATTGTTTTATTTTATTATTCTGCCCCCTCCTTGAAAAGGGTTCTGTTCGTAAGTGGTGGTTACATTTTTTTTTTTTTTTTTTTTTTTACAGTTGTCACCACCACTCACGGGCAGAGCCCTATTCAAGGAGGGGGTGTTACACGCCTCAGAATCGAACAACTAACGCAAATTACGCAGATGAACGCAGACGCAGGCTTTGAAGTGGGGGAGATTAAATTCAGCAGGAAACACAGAAGAGAAGAGAATTCCACAGAACAGAGGTGGCAGGAAAGAAGGAAGCACCGCAGCGAACTAGTCTGGAGTTACCAATATCAACACAAAACTCATGTGCAGATACAGCACCCCTTGTGCTACGAGGGCGACGTAAAGGTGGTGGTACGCGGGTGATAAGTTCCCTCGAGCACCTGCCACTACGGTACCTATAGAAAAGAGATAAAGCACCAACATCACGCCGCAAAGATAGAGGGTCAAGTGAACTGGAAAGTACAGAACAGTTTATAAGCCTTTTGGCCTTTGACTCGACCCTATCCAAAAGCCGGGTGAAACCAGAGCCCCCCAGATATGAGAGCAGTACTCCATACAAGGGCGGATGAGGCCCTTGTATAGCTGGAGTAACTGAGAAGAGGAAAAAAGTCTCGCAGTCTAAACAGAACTCCCAGTTTCTTTGAGGCCGCCCTAGCAACCGTTGTAATGTGAGGTTTCCAAGACATTTTTTTGTTTATGTTAAGGCCAAGGATGTTTATATTGTCAACAGGAGAGACGCGAAAGAGATAGGAAAGTTAGAAGGTGTCTTAGAGGGAGATTTGTAGAAATTGGGTTTTTAAAGAATTGAATTTCACAAGGTTGAGACGACCCCACCCGGAAATTCTATCCAGATCAGAGAGAATAGAATCGGAAAGATTAAG
>JABUQX010131976.1:12500-17500 GCA_015478945.1 Trachelipus rathkii
AAAAATCACAGGATATACTCTAAAAAAAATAATGGTGAAGAATAAAAAAAAACAAAGATGGTGGTCTCTTTAGGAAAAAAAGTTACAGCCTCTCAAAGTTATTAAAACACATAGACTTTTCATTTTTGATCCATCCAGGTTAGGTCTCTTTTCAGGCCCTCTAGTTCAGGTTATGATATGATTTGTTAGGTATACATAAAGAAAATCTATATACTTAACAAATCTTATCATAACCTGAACTAAGATAGTCCTAAAACGAGCACAAGGCCCACAAATTTTTTTTATGAGAAAGCCTATGGGAAAATTTTAGACTTTGAGAGGCTGTAACTTTTTCCCCTAAAAACTTAAATCATTTTTGTTTTCTTATGCTTCATTATTATTTTTTTAGAGTATATCAGGTTTGTTTAAAAAAAAAAAATTATATAAGAAAATCCTATGGGAGTTTTAACAACTTTAAGAGGCTGTAACTTTTTTTCCGAAAGAGACTGCCACGTTTGTTTTTTTTTTATTCTTCATTATTATTTTTTTTAGAGTATATCGGATATACTCTAAAAAAATAATAATGAAGAATAAAAAAACAAATGTGGCAGTCTCTTTCGAAAAAGTTACAGCCTCTCAAAGTTGTTAAAACTCCCATAGGAATTTTTATATATATATATATATATATATATTATATATATATAATATATATATATATATATATATATATATATATATATATATATATATATATATATATATATATATATATATATATATATTATATATATATATATATTATATATATATATTATATATATATATATATATATATATATATATATATATATAATATATATATATAATCCTGTATTTTATAAAAATCGGTTGTGCAACCCCTCTGCGCTACTATTACCAAAACATTAAAAAAAGCAAAAAGTAGCTATGAGTAGTAGGGGAGTCATATTGTTAAAAAATTGGCCCTTTTACCCCATGTCCTCTTTTACCCCTAGGCCTCTTTTACCCCACCCTAAAATTTGGGCAAACCTTATTTTTTGAGCCCAAATTTTTACCTGCCCTTGTCCTTTTAGGGGAAGTCGATTTTTTGAGAACCCTAATTTTTTGAGAACCCTAATTTTTTGAGAACCCTAATTTTTTGAGAACCCTAATTTTTTGACAACCCTAATTTTTTTGAGAACCTAATTTTTTGGCAACCCTAATTTTTTGGCAACCCTAATTTTTTGAGAACCCTAATTTTTTGGCCACCCTAATTTTTGGCAACCTTTCGAAGAAAGGGTGCGCCAAACGGTTGCGTCAGCAACCGTTGTACGTATTACCCCCCCCTATTTTACGCCCCCTAATTTTTTCGACCGTGGGCAATTTTTGCCCACGGTAATTTTTGATCTTCCTTTAGGGGCTTAGCCCTTTTTGATGTCGTTACCTTGTCTGACCATGATATTTCGACCGACCCTTTGGTCTTCCATGGGTCAATTTTGGCCCACGGTAATTTTAGGCTACCCTTTGGTCTTCCATGGGCCAATTTTGGCCCACGGAAATTTTTGGGTACCCTTTGGTCTTCCATGGGTCATTTTTTGCCCACGGTAATTTTTGGCTACCCTTTGGTCTTCCATGGGTCATTTTTTGCCCAACGGTAATTTTCGACCCAAACCCCATTGGGTCTTCCATGGGTTCATTTTTTTGCCCACGGTAATTTTCAACCATCCCTTTGGTATTCCATGGGTCAATTTTGGCCCACGGTAATTTTTGATCTTCCTTTAGGGGCTTAGCCCTATTTTTTGGTGTCTTTACCTTGTTTGACCATGATATTTCGACCTTAACCTTACCATATACCATGGGTCATTTTTGGCCCACGGTAATTTTTGGGCTTCCTTTAGGGGCTTAGCCCTATTTTTTGACGTCTTTACCTTGTTTGACCATGATATTTCAGCCTTGACCCTGCCATATACCATGGGTCAATTTTGACCCACGCTGACTTGATGGCTTTGATGGTTCCCAATCACCGTAAGAAGTACCTAGTGATGTTCTATTAGTGTTCTATGATTATTAGATGAGTGCCAGGTGAGTGCCAGGTGAGTGCCAAGTGAGTGCCAATGAGTGCCAATGAGTGCCAAGTGAGTGCCAATGAGTGCCAAGTGAGTGCCAATGAGTGCCAAGTGAGTGCCACATAGTGCCAACTGAGTGCCACTTTTTTCAAGCCTTTTCTAGCCTCCCCTGAGCCTAGAATAGCCCTAATATGGGTGTCTACCCCTATGTAATAAGGTATGAGGAACCGATTGGGTTGTATATACAATCATGCTAGAATGCTTCTAACTATGAGTTTAGTATTTTTTATAACACTTATAAAGCACCTTACACTCTCCATAGACACTTACATTAAACCATATACACTTACACTCACCCATAGACACTTTACACTTACACTTACACTCACACACTCGATAATTTTGATGGCTCAGATTAATAGCCGGCAGCATTGAATGCCTGAAAACAGCATTAATGCCGTCAGCATTCGATGCCTCAGCAATTAATGCCTCAGCAATTGATGCCTCAACTTTGAGGGATTGATACTTTGATGACTCATCTTTGATGACGTCATCTTTGATACCCCGATATAATGATGATTCATCTTTGATGAAATCACCTTTGATGGCTCAGCTCTACCCACATCATAGAACAGAGTTAATATTAATGTCTTCCCCCGTTCATAAGCTGCCCACCAGGCCGCAGCAAGCCCCCTCCCCGCAAAGGATGGAGGCCCCCGTGCGCCCGCAGGCGCAATATTCCCGCGCGAATGAAAAATATATATATACTATAAGTCATTCATTTTTATTTCATACTTAAACATTTCAAAGAATTTCTTTTCAAATATACTATGAATCATTCATTTTTATTTCATACTTAAACATTTTTATTAAAAACATTTTCGCGAACCTAAAACTGTAACTCATTACAGACCTATTATTTAACACATATATTTATTAACATTATTTTTTACTTAATACTTTTTACTTAATACTTTTTAATTTATAAATTTTTAAAAATTGTATGTAAGAAGAAAAAAATTCCAGAGTGTCTGATTTAATATAAGCCATTTTATTTTACTAGCAATTGTAACGAAATTTTTACTAAAAACCATGTGAGTTAAAGCAGTAAAACATGAGTTAAAAGCAGTAAACAGTAAAACAAAGCATACTATCCCCCTTAGGTTTAGGTAAAAACCTCTACTGTTTTTAAACCTGCTTTACTGCTTTTAACTTTCTGCTTACTACTGTTTAACTTTCTGCTTATTACTGTTTTAACTTTCTGCTTTACTGTTTTAACTTTCTGCTTTACTGTTTTAACTCATATATTTATTAACATTATGTTTTTTATTTTGTTTTAATACTTTTTATTTATTTTATATCTGATATATAAACATTTTATTTTACTACATTTGTACGAAATTTTACTAAAAACATGTGAGTTAAAGCAGTAAAACTGAAGTTAAAGCAGTAAAGCAGTAAAACAAAAGCATACTATCCCCCAGGTGTTAGGTAACACCTCTAATGATTTACCTGCTTTACTGCTTTAACTTTCTGCTTTACTGCTTTAACTTTCTGCTTTACGGTTTTAACTTTCTGCTTTACTGTTTTAACTTTCTGCTTTACTGTTTTAACTCATATATTTATTAACATTATGTTTTTTATTTTGTTTTAATACTTTTTATTTATTTTATATCTGATATATAAACATTTTATTTTACTACAATTGTACGAAATTTTATAAAACATGTGAAGGTTAAGCAGTAAAGCAGTTAAGCAGTAAAGCAGTAAAACAAAAGCATATAAATCCCCCCATAGGTTGTTAGTAACAGCCTCTAATTGTGTTTACTGCTTTACTTGCTCATACATCTTTTTGCCATAGCTTACATAGAGTATGTAAAACACCTTTTACTTTTCTGCTTTACTGCTTTAACTTTCTGCTTTACTGTTTTTAACTCATATATTTTATTAACATTATGTTTTTTATTTTGTTTTAATACTTTTTAATTTATTTTATTATTATTTTATTTATTTTTTAATTATTATTTTTATTATATTTTTTATTATTTATTATTATTTTATTATTTTTATTATTTTTATTTTTATTTTTATTATTATAGTCTTAGTGTTATTTACTTCAAGCCTATTGTTATTATTATTTAGAACACACATTCACTATGACACTTATACACCATTCACTATGCCACTTACATTCACTATGACACACTTACATTTACCCATAGATACTTACATTTACACTTATAACACACACACACACACACACAACACACACACACACCACACACACAGCTTTACTTACACACACCCAGATTTACTTACACTCACACAGATTACTTACAACACGCTAGATTTACTTAATCAAACATATAACGTATATTTATAAAACATTATGTTTTAATTAAACACGAACATTTATATACTCATTCAAATATAACTAAAATTATTTCAAAGTTTCTTAAAACTTCTATAATAAATCAATCATTATATTTGAACAAAGAAATTATTATTAACTGTTTATAACTATCAAGTTTTAAAATAATTTTTACTAAAATTTTATGAAATTTTATTAAAAAACATATATTTTACGTACCTTAAAACAATAATCAGTAGGGCCAGCCCCTAGCACCCCTCTACATCAAGCTATGCCACGTTTGTTCTATTGGCTTACTGCTTTACATCAGCTTTAGCCAATGTAAATAGTATTAAAAAATAACAATAAGTTCTTCTCTGCTAACATAACATGTATTTTATTAAAATAATTCTAAGTTTTTATTTAAAAAAATAACAATTATTCACATTAACATTTATATTATTCACTGTTCGATGTTAACCTAAAAATATCTCAAAAGTTTTATTTAAATAATTCGGGTTTTCTTATTATATTATTATTATCTATGTACATTGAACTCAATCCATCAACGAGAAAACACAACAACCCGCACTCCTTACAGATACGAA
>JABUQX010131977.1:0-5000 GCA_015478945.1 Trachelipus rathkii
GAGAGAGGATTTTAAGCTGCGGTCATTGCATGTGCTCTGTGACACTTTAATCATAGTATTGGTGGAGCTTGGGGTTATATATTGTTAATATTATAATTATTGTAGTGAGGATATGGAGGGTTATATATATTTTTTTATTCTGTATAGTATATTAGTAGTGTGGGGTACTAGGGTTGCTTTTATGTTTTATATGGTGGATTTGAGTATCTTATGTATATAGGTTAGGGTAGTAGAATAATTTTATAGTATATATAAGCCTGGATAAGATATGAAAGATGAGAGAACTGGATGTGATAAAAGGATTGTCATATCATCTGCTTGACTGCTTTATGGAATAAATTAGTGAATATGTAGACAATTATAAAACGTCTTTTGAGACACTGGTAAGTGATTAAAAAAGATAAAAAAATCTTTGAAATGAATCTATACATCATTATCCAATAGCTAAATAAATAACACAGGCTTGTTATTAAATAAAGCACTGCACATTATTACACACCTTAATTACGGATAACACCCAAACTTTCAAAGATAACAATATAGTTAGTTGGCCCGGTATTAGCGAAGACTCACAAGTGACTTTGGCTGCACCTGCTGTCTGTCTGGGTTTTCCAAGAACCAAGCAGTGGGTTGCTCCGCGTCTTAGTTTTGAACCAGGTTTTTTGAGCTCCTTAGTTTTGATTTGGAGAAAATCAAACATTAATAAGCGCAGATTTGGTGATGCAAAAGTATCACTGGAGTTTTATAGACTAAAAATCGCTAAAAGCTTAATATAAATAAATTTAAGGTTGTAGGTCATTCATGCCTATTTTGTGTGTTGCTTTACTTATTTTACGATGTAAGAAATGCAATGTTTTTCAAGGAGCAAAGAGAGCTCAAATTTTGGTTCTAATGCACTAAGGCATTATTGTCTGCGCCTCATTGAAGCAATGTTTTTCACTAATAGAATACGTGATGTTATTCCAGCCTTCCTAACTTGCCGCCTCTCACTTCTCCTCTCCGCTTCCCTTGCAACTATTTAAAGCCGAATATTCCTTTCCTTGTTTTTAAATGCGCTTTATTTAGGTGCAGGAAAGTTACCATAATGGGAATAACTATTTCATTATTCATTTTCCTTTTCATCACGGGATTAGAACTCCTAAAGGATTAAAACTACTCTAGATAGTTTACTACTTAGGAACCGGACGAGGAAGGTGCAGATAATTGCATGTTTAGAGTCAATTCCTTCATAATATATTGAGCCGACTGGGGCGGGTTCTTTGCACGGGCGGACGCATTGAAAAGTAGAGTGGAAAAGTAAAAGAAAAGGTTTAGAAAGATTGAGTGAATATTGAAAAGAAGACCGAAACACAAGAATCTGGCAACAGGGACCGAAGTTTTGAGTGCGGAAGGAGATGGCTTCTGAGTGAGCATTTGATTAGATTGTGTGAAATAAGTATGAATAAAAGTGAATTAAATAATACGAAAATTTTATATTAAATTCGGAAAAGCTTTGCCTGGCCATTTTGTTTTGGTTGATGTTTTTTTTTTTCCGTGTGTTTCTGTTGTTTTTTGGGAAAGAAAAAAAAAGAAATAGTCCTTTTTAAGAAAGGAAAGTTGTATTTGTTTTTTAGGAAAAATTAACAAGGTTATTTTAATTAACGGAGGAGCGAGTCAATTATTAGTATATAATTTTTGGTGTCTTTGTTGATTAAGTTTAAGTAAAATAATGACCAACAATATTTTGGATGTTAGATATGTGTTTGTAAGTTAATAGAAGAATGGACACTTGCGGCTTGTTTACTGGTGGAGGCTTCGTATAGTCATATTTTGAAGGAATTTATCTTCTATATTGTCACCTTATATTTTTATATGTGGCTGGTATCTGTCAGGGCGGTAGAGCATCGTCGCTCTCTTTAGCGTAATCCGGAGCCATGTTTTTTTCGGGTTCGTCACTGTCGGTCGTCTGTGTATGTGTGGGGTCTTATTCTGCGTGCTTGGCTCCGTCTTGCTGCGTTTACGTAAAAATTAGCACAGCTCCCCTCCTAGATGTAGGCTTCTGCTCGTGAGCGGTGGCTGTTAACCTGTAAGAGAAAATTAAAAAAAAAAAAAAAAAAAATATATATATTAGTAATATTTTTTTTATATTATATTATTTTATATATATTTCTTGACTAAGTATATATATATATATATATTATGAATTATTTTTTTCTTATATTGATTATTATAATAGCTTAATATGTTATATTATTATATTTATAAGTTTATTACTGTTAATATTATGTTTATGTTATATATCTATAAAGTAAGTATCAATGGAATTTCATTCTCGCGGCCCCGGCCGGATATTAAAATTTTTTCTCCGGGCCTAAAATTATTCTGGCTCCGTGCTATCTGTTAGATATAGCTATACTATATACTATATATATTAATATATATTATGTTCTAGGGTATTATATTATATTAGTATTATATTATCCGTTGCTATAGTATTTTATTTACGTAGGTAAGTTATTACTTTTTTATATATTTTAGGTATCTTATCTAATATAAAATATGAATTTCCCTCATTCTTATTATTTTTATAATATGCAAATGTATGTATGTAAAAAAATGCATAGGATTAAAACCACAATGCGTCTTTATATTTTTGTAGTCTGAACGTTTTAGGTGATTATTGGGTAGAGTTAAAGTAGTGTATATATTATGGTAGTCGTGGTGTATTTTATTATATAGGGTTATATTAGATTATATGGATTTCTTATATATATGTATTGTTATATAGTAGTAGGTGACTAGTATTTGCTTATTTTTTTTAGTTAGTGTTGTAGTATATGATTACGTATTTTTTGTGGTTTATGAGAGTTAGAGGTAGTAAGTATTTAGTAGTGATATGTATAGGTGAGTATTATTAGTATAGTAATTTTGGAGTATTCATTCCAATATTAGTATAGTGTGGGATGTGAGGGTAGGTGGTACTAGTGTCCGTTCTGGAGTATAGTTGATATAGGATAATATTAGTAGTTATTATTAGTGAGTGAGTGAGGGGTATTACGGTGTGGAGGGTATTTTATTGGTAGTATAGGTGTTATTTATTAATAGTGAGTGAGATTTTCGTTCAGTGTTGTCTAGGGGGTAGGGTTTTTGATTACCGTGTTCCATTGATTTGAGTATTCGTATGGCTGACTCTTTATGGTAGTACATTCATGTTTGGACTCTTAAAATTCGATAGGATGTGGGGCAGGTTGTTGTTGCCAGATACAATTTCCGATGAGTGATAATGTAAAGTAGTGATGAGTGTTAGCGTTGTAACGTTAGTTGAGGAGTAATAGTGAGATTCTCTCGGCTCGTCTCTCGGCGTGGGCTCGTCATTCTCCGTGATTTATGTCTCGGTCATTTGTTCTTCTCTTTCTCTTCCTCGTCTCTCTCGTCTCTCTCTCTCATCTCTCGTCTTGGTGGAGATGCTGGTGGTCTTCTTCAGGTATAGTCTTGATAGATGATTAATTAATACATGAGTTTAAAAATGGTAATTAAAGATGATATTGATGTGGTGTGTTAGTGGTTTTATGTAATGACTGAGGCTGGTTTGAATAAACTTAGTGTGATGATGGGAGAGAGATGTGATATTAGGTTAGTTGTAGTTGTTGTTTCGTTGGATGGTGAAAGAGTGTGTTATTTGATTGGTAGTTATGCTCTAAAGATCTTCATGTGAGTGGTCTCAGAGTGGTGTAGAATAGCCTCTTTTCGATGGATGAAAGAGAAATTGGGATAAGGAGTGGCATTAACGTAAATCATTGGCAACTCATAGTGTGGTATGCTAGTAGATATATAGTAGTAGTAGCTCTCTCTCCTTGCCTGGTTTCTCTCTTCTTCGTTGCTCTTGGGTCGGGTTCTTCAGTCTCGGGTCTCTCTCTATCCTTTCTCGTCGTCTTCCTTTCTCTTTCTCTGTCGTCCATCCCTCTTTTCATCTCTCTTCGGTCGTCTTCTCGTCGCTGGTTGATGGATATATTTATATCCTCCTTTTTGTTATTGCGGTTTAAAGGGAATAATAATAATAATAATAATAATAATAATAAATAATAATATAATATAATAATAATAATAATAATAATCGAGATGGAATGGAGTGGATTATATATATATTGGGATTATAAGATTAGATGAAAATAATAAAAGTAATTTTATTGTAGATATTTTGTTTAAATCCTCTGCTTAAATTCGAGGGTGTTCTATTAATACTATTCTTGGGGTACGGAAATTCGTGTGGTTGTGCAAGTCTTGTTTAATAATAGGAGTAGATAATTACATACTATAATAATAATCAATTAATAATAAATAAAAGTCTATAATCAATTGTTATACACTATAATGATATTGGAATAATTAATTAGAGATAGAATAATTAATGGGAATAATGATCAGATTTAATTCAGAGGTAAGTGAGAATAATCCGAATGTTATATAATTATTACTGCACATAATAATAATAACTACATAATCAATAATGAATGGAATAGGAGTGAGTGGAAGCATTCATCCCTTCATACACAATAAGTAACGATACGGCACCATGTAGATATTCGATTCTTTATGTGCGTGTCAGTGACTTGTTACCGCAGCTCTATACCGCTGTACAGGCGATGTGCATAAGAATTAAGAAGTTAATCGTTATTGGTGACTAGAGCTAGGAGCCTCCTGTTTGATGGCTGAAATTAGTGTTAACATGTTAATCTATCATTCTATCTTCTTCTTAGCCATTTATGGGTGGTGCTCAGGTGTGGAATATGCCTGAACGGTAAGATATTGTCATCACCTTTTTTGTACATGAAGAGCAGATCTAGTCCCTACTGATGTGGGTGTGTGCGTTTCTGTGTGTTACTCGTCGATGGTCAGTGATGTAATTCAGTCTTCGCACTGTAGATAATGAGGATAATAAATACCTGTTATTGATAATATAAAATAATAATATATTACAATAATAATCATATATGCATAATAATAATAATATCAATTAATAT
>JABUQX010131977.1:10000-30000 GCA_015478945.1 Trachelipus rathkii
TTCTTTCCAAATCTGAAGCTATCTAATACTTTGACAACATTTAAAATGATGGAAAAATCATCATACAATAATTAGTAATTTAAAAGAAATTTCCTTATTGTTGTTTGCTATGATTTTGATAAAATTTTACATTTTTCTGCTGAGTGAATTTGTGTTTGATAGGATATAAAATATGCTTTTGTTTCGATGACATTTAACAATTTATAAGATTAGATCCAAAGTCCCGAGTGGAATAGTGGTTTGACGATCGAATGAAATTGAAATAGAATATATTATTGTTTGTTAGGCATGAGTAACTTTAATTGAGAAAGATGAAATTTTGCTAAAGATGTAATCAAACATGATTAAACAAATTCTTTAATGTATAAATTAAAAAAAAAAATAATGTCGCATGCTAGAATTTAAGGAAACTCCATTTCCCATTTCAAACTTTCTACTTTGTAGCCTCTTTCCTTGTATAATAAATAAAAATAAAAATTTAAAATAGTTAAAAAAAAAAAAAATGTGAAATACCGAAAAAGAGAAGAAAATTGCTCTAAAACACCCGTGAACAGCTGGTCAGGTTATAAACAAACGTTCAAAATCCGACTTCGTCGTCATGGTAACGAACTCTACACCCACAACCGCAGATATACGAAAGCTCAGAAAAAGTTGACCTTCAAAAAGGAAGAAAAAAACCAAAGATCAAATAAAAAGAATGAAGAAAGCAATAGCAAAGAAGAAGATGGCAATATCATTTTTTTTCATTCCGACATTGATGAAATTTAAATGTAGGATGATCATTTCCTTCGACTTATTTGAAAAAAAAAATACAATTAATTATAAAATTACCGGAAAGGCTTTGCAGAGAACAAACAAATAAGGAAAAAGAAACGATTATTTTATGTCTGAAATTCTGACTTTAGAAGAGAAAAATGAGAACCACCGAAACCGAAAAGAGTAAATAGAAGAAAATTGAAAAATATTGGTAAATAGTTATAAGTGACGAGGACAACAAGTATAGTTATGAAAATGTCATGGGTATACGAGACTAATGTTTATAAAAGTTTTCTTCTAAAATTTGAACTCTAATAGGTGTATTTCCGTCTTGTCCTTTCCCGTCCTCAATACATGTTTCTAATTCTCAGAAGTTGGGCTGATAGAATATGAATATCCGAAAACCCTGCTCACAAAGGTATAAGATGCTATCCCATCTCTATTAAACAGCCAGGTCAATCCAAATGGCAATAAGAAATAAGATATAATAAACTAAGCTATGTATTACCATGTGTGCCTAAGATCCTGTACACCGATGTGCAAGGGAAGCGGACATTAAACTTACCATGTTACTAAGTAAAATATTAAAACCATTTAAAGCTTGTACAACCGAGCTTGTACAAAAAGCTTTAGGAAAGGCTTCGAGTACGGTGAGCGAGAACGAATGTAAATGCGAATGCGTCTTAACGCTCGCCTGATCATGGACTGTGCCTCGACATCGTGCACAAGGTGGATGTGGTGCTCCCACTCCTTCCTTATTACATAATTACAATAACCATTGTATAAACTATACAATCATAATAATCAATCCTTTGTTATCGTTCTAGATGTCAAATAAATCCTTTGCGAAATATCTAATTGTCTTGTTACAGTTGTCATATTATTTGAACTGTTAAAAAAACGCTAAAGTGAATAAGTTTTTCACTCATTCATTACAGATTAATTGATTGCAGGTATTATTTAATGGATGCCTCGTTAATCTTGTATATATATTATATATAGTATAATATAATATATATATATAATAGATAATAAATATACTAATATATATATAGTATATATATATTATATATATATATAAATATATATAATATATATAGATATAATATAATAATATGATATATATAATATATATAGATATATATATATATATATATTATATAATATATAATATATATATATATTTAATATATATATTATTATATATAAAATATATATACTATATATATTATATTATATACTATATCATAATGCTAGAATGGTTTTCCCCTAAAAATATCGGGTTTAGTTTTTCACCTTGCACCTACCCAATCGCACACCAATACATAAGAAGGGTTACGCAATACTTAAGTTACAAACACCATATAATAGTACAAACACATTATAGAACAAGTCATTACAGAATTGGAATAAGAAAGTCTATATTAAAAAGGTAAAAATAGAATAAATGATTATGAAACCATCAAATCTTGATATACACCTTCGGAGTACTAACATCTTCCGGCATACACGATATGTAATCCAGTCAATGATGACGTCCTTCAACCCCCCCTCTCGGCATTGACGATGAGTCACATTCGCAATGGTTTCTTCTCAACTCCTATTCCTTTGCAACATACAAATGGATTCTCATCTTTTCTCTTTGTTCACCCATCTTTTGAAGGCAGGTTGATAAATGTTTCTTTGGACGTCTCACGTAGACATTCGCATTATCTCGTCCCCTCGTCACTAAGAACGATTGTTGTGTATCCTCTGAATCGATGCTGTCTGTAGCATCTTCATCTCTAGGATCTTTTTATATTTGTTATAGAGTTTCTTTCATTAGAAGGGACTATTTTCCATTATTTCATCACTCCTCCTGCACGATCCGGAAATAGAATGTTTACTGTGTACGCAATTTTCTCATGGACAAAGTTTACTACCAGCGGAATGTAGTTTTTTTATCTCTTCAGTACCATTAAATCTTAATAATGCTTACTCTCTTCAGAAGTTAGTTCCGCAAGTCATAATATTCTGCGGCCGGATCTTCTTCTGTGTATTATTTGTGCGCTTCACTTTCCGCAACGCGCGTTATCATCAAAATAAACGCTTAGGTAAATTGCGTCCATATAGTGTCGTAAACTGCGCTATTGATTGTGAGTTTACAAGTCCGATACACAAAAATTCAACACGTAACAACACAATCAAATTTAAAGCAACATGGGATGTGGTGTCATCTGGTATCACCTGCTGTTATAATAATCCTCCTGCCAAAGCTAAAATGTATGTGACACGAGAACTCGTTGTAGATACGTGATAGTCTCGTATCATCATCTGAGAGAGAAGAAAACTAAATATAAATGATGAGTTCATCACCGAATTTCTACGCCATGATTTTGTTGTTGTCGTAAGAGTTGGCGTATACAAGAGAATTGGCCAAGTAAGTCAAAAAATGAACATTTCTTTCTGTAATAAAATTAAGTTCATCATCATTAGTTATTGTAGCATTACATTCACTCTTTATAAATGCAATAACTATTTAGAGAGAGCAACAATCTTACTCTAAAATAGAATAGATCGAGTGCAATATTCGCGAGATAGAGCATTATCAAGTAGCACCTTATTGCGGAGACAAAAACTATATTATATTTACCCGCACATTGACATTGAAATCTTTTCCTAATGCAAAAATTTACATTTAATAATCACTTTTAAAGATATTATGACGACTGAGCGTCGAAAGCCTTCACCTATAATCACTTACACAAAAAATCGAGAAGTACACCCACCAAAGGTAAGTCTACTTTATCAATCTTGGAAAAGTGATAAATATTATGATATTCCGAGTGATGGAATCGGAAAAGCGTTCCACATATATCGAATAAAACATTGTGCCCAAAAGTGTTGTACTTTTCACATGAGTTGTTTTAAAAAGGCATTGAGTCATTTTACCTTTTTATGCTGTTTCCACAGTTAGGCTATCAGAAGTTTTTAAAGTTTAATCGTCACCCAAATGGCTCTATTCTAAACTTTTCAAAATCTTTTAATATATTAAAGCAAATTATGCGAGCCAAAATCTCTATATTCTAGAAGAGTTAATTTCAAGACGCTAAGAGCTTTTCCTTGCAAAATAATATAGAGTTATTTTTCTTCTATTAGCTATCAATAAAAGTTTTCCGTTTTACATAGAAATTTTGCGACTTAGGTCTGTTGTGCAAATAAACTTGTCATCCTTATATTGTCGGGTCATGTTTTGAGAACCAAGACTAGTAAATTAGTAGTAAATCTGGCACATAAAGAGCTCGGTATTTTAAGTTTTTAAATCTCCCCTAGTGACTTTTTATATAAATATGCGCTGTACCATTATAAAAGTTTTCAAAGAAGAGTCCTGCTAACGCAATTATTTCTATCTTTAGTAGTATTTAATTTGTAAAACTCCTTATCTCTTGAACCATATGCGCATGTAGTCCGCTATTCTAAACACCATTTATTCACGGAGACATTCAATAAATTCGGTGCTTGCAGTAAAACCACGTGATTGCTATTTTCATCAGGTTCGTTTCTTGACAATTTAGTTCTACACTTTGATGCTATATGCCCAAATAATTACATTTGTAACATCGACGATTTGGATGTCCAACATAGCGTCTCGCTTACGTGAATTCTTAAAATTGTTCGTGGTTGCCATAGCGAGCCAATGTTAGGACAGTGAAAGAATCTTGATGTCAATCTAGCTCTCTCCATATTTCACTTCGTAAGATTATTTCGACGGTCATCAGATTCTTCTGCCGACTTTCCTATTGCGCATCTGAAATTACTAGTATTCAATCAGGCAAATATAAATAATAGTAATAAATAGATAAACATATCCCATGAATATCAATTTTCACCTCACGCAATTATACCTCCACGGCGCTCGAAGAATTATCCAACTAAACCTTTCACTTCAATCGGCTTTTAGCTTACTAGAGTTAGTTTGATTTAAGGCAACATGCCTTACCGGCAAGGGTTCTTTGATTGAATAAATTCCTTTTATTTTTCCCAAAACTTGATTTTGAAGTCACAATCTTTAATTGTTTCAACCCGATGGGTGAAATAAGTATGTAATTCTGACCTTAGTTACAAGCGATCAAAACGCATCCCATTGTGTAGCTTCTGAAGAATTTTCTGGTCTTTTCTTTTTCATCACAGACGTATTCCCATAAATCGCTTCTAATTAATAGAGCTTGCGCTTGAATACACAAGTAATCTAATAATATCTCCTTTTGGGGGTTTACGTACTATTCCGAGTAACTGCCAGATACACATTTTTGTTTCTGTACCCAATTTTTGTTTTGTATCGCTACTTAACTTGTATCAATTTTTAGTAGCAAGATGAAGTAGCAAAGCACAGAACGTAGTAATTTTAGGAACTATAACCCACTCTACACCGAGCTAGAAGTCCCAAAATATCGTAGTTCACTTTGCATACCCAATCGCTAAATAACATAGAAAAGGTTACGAAACTTTAGCAAACACCATTATAATATATACAACACATTATATACACAAGTCCAGATTAACTAGATTGGAAACGCTAGTAGTAATTTCAAAGGTAATAGAATATCATGATATGAACCTACAATCTAAGAATATCAACCTTGGAGGTACCAACTCTTTGCATAACGACGAAATGTGTAATCCAGTGTCAGATGACGTACTCTTCAAATAATATATAGATAATAATTAGTAATAAATATATATTATAATTATAAGATATATATATATATATATATATTATATAATATAATAGTTATTATTTATAATAATATATAGTATATAGGCGCTTTATAATGTATTTAAATCTAATTCTGCGTAAAACGTTAGCGGCTTCAGTGGCTCGACCTGAAAAAGCGTTCACCATTGACGACTCATGGCCTGGCTGGCGCGAAAACGAATCAGCACAGGTTGGAGCTGACTGAGACGCATGACCGGCAACAGGCGAGGTAAAAACCGTGGCGACGGGTAATGCCCACCAAGAGCAGCATAGAGAAGGCAAGTGAGAGGGGGGGAGGTGGGGGTAACGCTGTGGATCCCCCATTAGCTCGATGCCCTCCGTGAAGCCTCAGAGAGTGGAGAGGGTCGGAGTGGAGGAAGCAGTCATCCGAGAATGGTGTGGTTCGGGTTCGGGGTTCGTTGGACGCAGCACCAGTAGAGGAGGGTAAAACAAGGCACCAAGGGCACCAACCAAGGGCGGGTAAAATCGCTTCATTAAAGACCGTGGCGACGGGTAATGCTCATCAAGAACACCAACGAGGCGGGGTGAAAACGACTCATGAAAGAATGTGAGGAGAGTAATGTACGCACACGTACGTGCCTACGGCAAGTATATATAGCTAAAAATAATACCCACGAAAGAGCGTGACGTGACCTCTGGCGCAAAAAATACCCCAAAACCTACGTGAGATGCCAAAAATACACCCCTACGTACGTAGGGACCAAAAATACCCTCCGAGAGGGTAAAAACCACTTGTATAAATCCTGCATGAATATCTAATTTATATATATATATATATATTATATATATATATATATATATAATAATATAATAATATATATTATTATAATATATACTACTATAATATATATAATAGTATATAAAAGGTGGGCATCTAATAGCGTTAATCCGTTTGAATTAAATCGTCGTTAATTTTTTCGTCTAACTTTTAACCCTTTGTCGGTTAATTTCGAAAATAAGTGAACGACTATTCAAGAGTTACATTTGTGAGATTAACGTAACGTGATTAAAATTTGCCTCTACATCCGTTAACCGTTACCCTAATTTACGAGTTTTACTAAAATATTTGTCTTATCAGATTTTAAAATGTATTAGATTCTTTTGATAACAAATAAACTTTTTCTTTTTTTTTTAATTTCTCTAAACGCTCCTCTAATGGCTCTGTGTTTATTCTTTCACGGTATTATCCCGTTAGGTAATGTTTAAACATGTTCTATGCTGATCACATTTCTTTATGGTTCCGAAAGAATAAAAAAAATTAGTGACTGTTGCCCTTAAAGGGTGAGGTCATTTAAACTTTTTGTACGTTAACTTGAAACTTGCTTCTTTTGTGACCTGTGAAAAATATGTAGTAAGGCTAATAACGCTGTAATTTTATAAAAAAAAATATAATCATTTGCCTTTGAAATTTAATTTAAGTATATAGTCCTCATTATTTTAAATTAAATATAACTATTAACGGAGGGTTTTTGACTGTTTTTGATTATTTTTTCAAATTGAAGAGCGTCAGCGAAATATAATAGATATAATATATAATTATATATAATAATATAATATCATTATAATATATATATAATATATATAATAATATAATATATATATATATATAAATATATATATTATATATATATATGTAATATATATATAAATAATTGTATATATCTAAAGTATATCCTATACTATACTAGCCTGCTGTGCATGTTCTCTTGTAATCTCCAAATTCAACCATAAAAATTAGAATAGCACAAAAGAGTAAATTAAGAAAAATAACAGGTCGCCTTCCGCCACAGTCATATTTAACACTGTCAAAACACCGGTAAGGGATAAAAAAAATAATTTAGGAAGCCGCATGACCCCTCTAGAATGTCCCATCCAACTCATAATAAATAACAACTAATACTTAAAAGCGGCATGGTTCTTTAAGACTGTTCAGCAACCAACAAAATTAATATTAAGAAGTCGCATGGCCCCTCTAGAATGTCCCCAGTTAACTCATAATAAATATAAATAAAATAATACTTAAGAAGCCGATGGGCCTATCTAGACTGTACCAGTCAAAATAATAATAACTATTAATAATTAAAAATAATAAGAACGTTAAACATTCCCTCTAGAATGTATCAGTCAACTCATAATAAATAAAATAATACTTTAAGGAAACCGCAATGGAATATTTAGACTGGCCAGTCAAACCAAATAAAATAAAATTAAAATCGCATTCTCCCTACTAAATTGACCCCTTCCACCCCTAATAAATAATAAATAAGAAATAATACTTAAGAAGCCGCATGTCCTTTTTAGACTGTCCCATCAACCAATAATAATTAATAATATAAAGATATAATTAAGAAGCCGCATTGACTCCTCTAGAAGTCCCAAGTCAACTTCCACATAAAAGATATGCACACATATAATAACAGATGCTTGTTCTTTAACTGTCCCATCTACCAATAAAAACTTAATAAATTAAGAAGTTCAATTGGCCTCTTGAATGTCCAGTCAACCTATTAATAAATATAAATACGATACATTAGTTTATTATCAAACGTTCTTCAGACTGGTCCGCAGTAAACCAATAAAGTATTTACTAATAACAAAATTATAATTGAGAAGCGCATGGACCCCGCTCTAACATGTCCAACCACACACCATAATTAATCAAGAATAATCTTAAGAAAGCCCTGGCCTATTTAGAACTGTACCAGTCAACCAATAAAAAAATAATAAATAGAGCCACATTGGCCCTCTAGAATGTCCCAGTCACCCATAATAGATGATAAATAAGAATAATACTTAAGGAACCGCATGGGCCTATCTAGTGACAAATTCAGCCTATGCTTTATCCTCAAAGCCAAAATCTCCCCTCCTGTGCTTTTACGTGCATCCTCTCCTGCTATAAATGTCGTTTTAGTAAAGGGTCATAATTAGATAAAAATGACTAAGTACGTTTTATAACGCGAAATCATTTACAAAAACAATAATACATATTAACTGAAACTGGCAATAAGTTAAATTTAAACCGGTAGGCCCTAAGCTCTTGTCAAAATCTTAAAGGAAACACTGAACAGCAAACACTAAAGAGTTGCGGACTTACGGTTAAACTGCCATAGATATTGTGAAAATTGAAAAATGAATTAAAAGAACATAGTAAGGAAATTGGGCAATATTAACCAAAACTTCATCATATTTTTTGTTGTTGTAATTTTTTTATTTCTATTGAATTAATCACTTAAATATAACAAAAAAATTGAAAATATATATTATATATATAATTATATAAATATAAATATATATTATTATTATATAATAATATAAATAAATATATATATACTATATAATATATATAACTATTAAATAATTAAACAATCAGATATTAAATAAAAGAATCAAGTAAAAATCATTGATTATTTTCATTGTTTTTTATTTAAAATTGGAATATACGTTTTTCTTAACCTATAGATATATATAATATATTATAAAAAAATATTATAAGTAAGTATAATAATATTAATATTATAAATATTAATATATTAGAATATATAAAAATATAATATAAATATAAAAATGAATAAAATAATAATATTATTTATAAATAATATTATATAAAAGTAAATATATATGATATAATATATTATAATAATATATTATAATTTGGCAAACTAAAGAATTTACGCTCAGACACAAACTTTTGATAATGAAAAACTGATAACATTATATGGAGATCAAGCGTCATGAAATTTGTATGAAAATGAAAAAACCAAATTATTATTTTTATTTTTTTTTATATCTCCAAAACTACGAAAGATAAAAGAAAGAAAACAATAACATATATGGAATCAACGTATAAATTTTTTTAGGGGCTCCGAGCCAGACGTGACAGAGGGGAGTTTTCATATGCCGTAGGGGGGGCGGAGGAACCCCCGCGACCACCAAATACCAAAGGTTTCGGGTTCCGGAGACCTCCCGGAGGGGGGAAATAGTCCTAGCCCGTCGTCCCCCAGGAGGCGAGACCCCGACTCTTTGCTTTTTTGCGGTTTAACCTGGGGTATTCTTTAGTTAAAAAAAATGTTAGTTTTTGCATTAACATATTTCATACCTGATCCTAAATTGCATTAGTGTTTTGTGCGTAAGTTGGAATATAGAAAAAAATTTAAAAAATATTTTTTTTCATTGTGCCAACAAATTTCATACGTTGATTCATATAATGTTTATCATTTTAGCTTGTATCTATCTTAGTTTTTGAGATATCATGCGGGTACTGTCTTTAGTTTCACATATATATATAATATTATATAATATATATATATATATTATATATATATTATATACATTATAATATATATATTACATATCTATTATAATATAATATAGTAATAAATATAGAAAAATATATATATTAATATTATTATATATTACTCGAAAAATAAAATTTTTGTCAATCAAACTTGCAAGAAAGAACACGAATAAAGAAATTAACAATATTATATTCCTACATATTTTCAAGAAGGTTAACGTAACGATTAAGTTTACTTCCGTTATATTCTTACGATAAACGCTTTAAATGATTAACGACGTAATTTTTTTGTGTAACGATTAAAGGATTGAACGGCGTTAACTTTTTAAATTAACGGTGGCCCAACGCTTTGGTATATAATATATATATATAATAATATATATATACTATATAATATATATATATAGTATATATCTATATTATATATAGTTATATGAATATAATATATATATATATATAATAATAAGTATATAATAAATATATAATATATTATATAAATCAATATACATCAATCTGTGCACGACTCATGCGATCAATATATGCCGCCTTATTCTCATTCGTGACAGTAAATATATATATTATATCTAATATTAATATAATAATATGATATTATATATATATTATATAGTATATATAGATATATATATATAGTATTATTATATATTATATTATATATATATAAATATTATATATATATAGTATATATATAATATATATAATATATAATATATAACTAAAGCACAACGCCTTGAGCTCTCATACAGAGCTCCATTCCTCTCAGTGCTAAACTCAACTATAAAAACATATATATAGCCTCAACTATATATATATATAATATATATATAATATATATATATATTATATATTATATAATATATATATATATGCCTAATATATATATAATATATATATATAATATATATAGATGAGACGAATAAACTGAAAGACATTAAGATGGTTTGGTCAATGGAAAAGAATGAGATAGTCGGTTATTAACGCGTGCGGTGCAGAGAAATCGACCGGCTGGGGATCGAAGTAAGAAGTGGAGTGAGTCTAGTGAAGGAGAGCCTGGAAGAGAGAAATATTGTTTGGCAGGGCGATAACAAAGGGTGCAATAATATTAGAAAGTGAAGCCTTGGATGGAGGGGTTATGGTTGTGGTCGACCATGGATAAAAGATGAACCCTATTTGAAGAGATGTCATACGGAGAGGTCCGTCGCAGTCCCCTTGAACAAACCATATTGTGGATTTTTTTTCTGACTGCGACGAGTTCTCACTTAAGAGTATAAAAAACGCGTTGAGGCTAGACTTTCTTTTCAACTTGCAGCTCATAGGTTCTTCTACACCTACTTTTCTGTTTTCATGCATGTGGACGCAAACTTAACTGCCCAGTCTTGGGAAGAACGTGGGTGGTGTGGTGATAATATATATATATATATATATTATAAATTAATATATATATATATAATATTAATATAGTATATATTATATATCAATATAAACCCATATAGACTATATATACATAATATATATAATATATATATAATAATATTATGAGATATATATATATATATATATGTATATATAATATATTATATATATATATATATAATATATAACTTATATATATATATATATATCATAGTATATAATAATATAATATATATATATATATATATATATATATAGATATATAGTATATATATGATATATTCTGCGACCTCCGATCCCAGGTAAGACTTCGCCTGTCAGTGGGCAAGCATCTTCTTTCTTTTATCGCTCCGGACAAACTCTTGACCCTGGGAAGCACTCTAGAACAAAACTCTTTCCCGGCGTCAATGGGTTGTCGGATGCAGTCCTGAGTTATAATACTCAGTAGGGTGTTCACCCTTTCAATGGAACTACCATCTTCTTCCATTTGGCCTAAATGTTCTTAAGATCTGTTTCTAGTGCAAAAGTTTCCGATGCTGTCCAGAGATCCTTTTTGTCCCGACTGCGCTCAAAAGATTCTATTCTTTAAAACTCATATAATGATTTTATATAAATATACTTATATATAATATATAGTATATATAATTATATATATATTAATATATATATATATATATATATTATATATATATATAATATAAGTAGTAGCAATGAGGAACCTAGGAATTGTGGGGGGCGCGTCCCCTGACTCAGGGTCTCCCTGAGTGATTTTCGGATTCCCCAGTGGGACTATTTCACCCTGTGAAACTTTCTCATTTTGTGGGATATACCCTGGGGGCTACGGCCCAGGGGACATATTTAATTCATTCGCCATGTACTGAGTGAGTAAGTGTGTGCGTGACCATTATGTGATTACATGCAAAAGCTCTGTTTTTTGGTGCTATCTCCGCTATAGCGCCCGGAGGCTACTAACCCATGGGTGCGCGGCGCAGCCGCTCACATGGTTTTACGTACATGACCTTTTTAACACACCCACTGGTGGCATCAAACTTGCAGTACACTTGGAAAGTTATAATGATGATTAAGTACACGTCTTAGTTTCGGGGTTTCCGCGCTTTCCCGCGGGTCCCCATTGCGGACCTGCACCCGTTGGCTGAACCGTCCGCGTCGACTGCGCGCGCGCTCGCAGTCGGAGAATACTGCTAAAATACGTCAATGTGTACGGGGAGGTGCGGGTCGCACGCGAAGTGGCGACGTCACACACAACACATAGTATGGAACGTCACTATCGTTTAAAAAATCTATACCGAACTGGATAACAATGAGTGCTGGCGGCACGGGGATAGATACTTACACATTGGTTTTGAATCTTTTTATCTTGTCTACTGCAGGGCATGAGTAAGACGTCGAAATCGTGATACTTTTTTCTTTGGAAATCTGCTATTAATGATAATATATAATAAATATATAATATTATAATATATATAATATATTATATATATTCTATAAATATAATATATATAAATATATATTAAATTATAATTATATATATATATATCGTATATATATGATATAGGTACTATATATTTCTGGCCATTATCAATGAATTTTTACACCGTGATATCGGGTAGATTGTTTAAATTATATATAGTATAATATATATAGTATTATATAAATAATATAATAGTATATTAATATATAAATATATATACACAATAATATATAATATTCGCTGAAACGCGTTTTTTAAACAGAGCCTAAGGATTAATATTTAATCGCTCAGCGAGAAGGGGAGGACCCCCTCCCCGACGGCTGGCGAAACGCCTTTAAGTCTTTACAGCTCTAAATCCATATTATTATTTATTAAACACGGATAGGATATACTACAATATATTATAACTATAATATATATATAATTATATATTATAATTATATATAATACTATATATATATATATAATCATATAACTACTATAATAGTATTATATAATATTATATATAATATTATTTATTATTATATTGTATAATATATATATATATATATATATATAATAGTATATAATAATATATATATATATTATAATATATTATATAATAATATATATTAATTACTTATTATCGCGAAACGCGTTTATTACAGAGCTAATGGAATAAAGGCGTTCGCTCAGGGGGCTGAGAACGGGGGAATGGCCACCCCTTAGCGAACGCCTTTTAACTTTTAAGCTCTAAATCCTATATTATTTATTAACCCTCGATAAATATACTATATATATATATATATATATATATATATATATTAAATATAATATAAAATATAATATAATAATATATATAGATATATTATATAATATTATATATATGTATATATATATATAGAAGCCACCCTTCAAAAACCAACCGTACTCATAGTGGTGATGGATGGAGTAAATGTGTTTCATACGTCCGGCACTTGTATGGTAACAGGTCCTACAATGTGGGAAAACTTTCTGTTGTTAAATAATTGAGAGAGACCGAGATTTCGAGCAGACACCATCCGGATAATATGGTGTTACTCATGTTTTACCAGAAAAAAATTTAATGAATTAAAGATGTATTTGTTCCAGTTCCATGAAGGAAATCACGGACTGTCAAATACTAGACAATATACAAGGGCATAAAATTATTGTATTATATTAATGCATAAGTTGAATGAAGAGATAGCTGAAACGTTCACGGTTAATCACACTTAAAATATTCTGTATTGTTTCATTACAAGAACAGTTTCAGTCAAATAAATAACATGAAGAGATTGTACTTACACACTCAATATCTGATCTGTTCGGTCCAAAGAAGAGATATGAGCAGATCACCCGTGTTTATTTGCTCAATGTTCCCCATGAGGACGAAAAAGTTTCCTGAAAGTATAATAAAGAAATTACAGCTTACTACACACGGCTTACTTAATTGTGTAACTTCAATCCTTAAAAACACTACCAGATTTGCTCCCGCACAAACATATTCTCACGAAATAGAAAAAAGGAATACATTCCTGAATAAGAGTACTCGAGTTGTTAAAGTATCTCCCTCTAATTAAAAAAATTTAAAAAACCTGATAAACAACAGCAGAAAAAACGCTAAACAATCAGAGAGGACCGAGAAAATTCATCCAGTTGGGTATGTGAAGTCTGTTTAAATCTATAAAGGGAAGATGTTTCTTTAAACAGACCGTTGAAGGTGAAGTGCGACCGACATAGAACACATTAACAAAAAACTTTCCGACAACGTTGAAAAATCTAGAACTAAAACAAGTTACCTGCTAGAAATGTGGTGGTGTATTTCTGCCCTTTACTCTTCCGAGTCATTGCTTCTTTGATAACCAAGGATATCCCGAAAATGAAGATGGTGGTGACTGCTCTATAACGAGTAATGAGAGATTGAAGTATAATAATACACCCACTGACCAAAATACCGGGCATCACCGAACCATTCTCTATCATTCATCAACAGTTACCGCCCCGGATCCCACATCTTCCGAAATTGTGTCATACCAGCAACCTCTTCCTCAAAGTTTATATATCCTAAAGTTGAACAGATTAACCAATTACGAGGAAGAAGTGTATAGAATATAAATTCGACTTAAACATTGATAGAAAAACGTGTCTTATATCAAAACGCTATACAAAAAATAATAGATCTAAAAGACTTACATCTACAGTGTACACTTCGTATAATTTCGAACTCCTGAAAGATTCCATCTACGCAATTTGAATGTGTAAACTGCGGAGAAAACGAAGATAGTTTAAAAATATCCTGGAGAGAGAGCTTACCGAAAGGGTCGCAAAGCAGGACTAGCTCTATATAATATGTTTAGAAGATACAATATAGTGATGAACTAGGCAGAATCATCATCGATGATGAAAATAGTTAAAGGATCAAATCATGCCATTTAATAGCTGATCTCTCACGTGACTGGAAGAAAGTCCTGTTAAGGGGTGGTCTAACATCAAAGAGGAGTTTCAGACTATTAAAATTAATTTTCCGCGCAGTTTAATCTTGAATACGCGTAGATTAGCAGACTTGGATAAAATTCCCCTGACCCGAGACCCGATTCTAGTCCTTCAGGGTCATCTTACGCTTCAGAATACATTTAAGCGCCAGTTTATCCGGGTAGAATAAGAAAACACCTTTAAACATAATTAAATGATGAACTCGTGACGCCATTATTAAAAAATTGTCATATATTATACTATATATTGATATGTAGTATATAAACTATATATAATATTACTATTAACTATCTATATATATATATATACTATATATATTATATATATTATTATAATATATAAAAATTATAATATATAAATAATATACTTATATATATATATTATTATATATATATAATAAAATATATATATAATATATATATATATATATATATATATTATATATAATCATATATATACTATAATATTATAATATAATATTATATTTATATATAATATAGATATATATATATATAATATATATATATATATATCTATTAATAGTTTGTGTTTATTTGTCTGTATTGGGCTGAGTTAAATAAAATAGAACATTTTAATAATTTTTTTTGACTTACAAATTAATATATAATATACTTATATTATATAGACTATATAGATATATAATATATTATAATCATAAATTATAATATAATATATATCTTAATTATTTAATTAATACCTATATTATAATTAATATTATATATAATATATTTATACTGTTAACTATGTCAGTATTCAATATGGAGGCCAAGGCGCTGGTTGATAACTATTATTTTCGTGTGAAAGAACCTAATAGTTTTGGTGGATTCAATAGATTCGCTTCAAAATTTCACGATATAGACAAAAAAAGAACTGAAAGAACATTTAGAGGGCGAAGAGGCGTTCACTCTACATAAACCCGTTCGTAGAAAATTCTCCACCAGGAAAACCATAGCCCACCACCTCGATAATGTATGGCAGTTAGATTAACTGAAATGATTAAATACAGTTCTTATAACGATGGGTACCAATACATACTTTTCACTATCGATGTTTACTCTAGATACTTATGGTTGAAGGCATTAAAAGACAAGAGATCCCAGACAGTGTCGGATGCAGTACGTGAAATTATAAGGGACGATAATAGATATCCTAAATTGGTGTGCACAGATAGAGGAAGCGAATTTCTTGGGGGAGAGTTTCAAGAAATTATACCGAATACGAATATAGTTTCATATAACATAATTCTCGTAATAAAAGAAACTATTGTAGAAAGAGTACAACGCACGATAAAGAACGTATGCCGTTACTTGACTAAGATATGCTAATACTTTTAATATATTCGACTACTGGAGGAATCTAGCTTTCGCTTAAACAGATCTTTCAACTAGAACTATAAAGACAATCCTTTAGAATGTTAAATATGAAAACCCTGTGGTTAAGCGGAACACTGAAAGTAGGTAAATATAAGATAAATTCGGGAATTAATGTGAATGACTTAATGTAAGCGGTGTTAGATCTGATAACCGTTTCAGAAAGGTATGAAGCTGGATGGTCGAGAGTTTTATTAAAGATAGGATAGTATACTAGAGAATTTCTTATGAAGACTTAAATTATACTATTTCAAAGACTTAGATGGGGAACCCACTAAAAGGAGACTCTTTATATAAACAAGAAAACAGAAAATACTTTTCCAGATCCGCGAGAATGTATAAAAAGAAAAAATATTAGATCACAGGGGAAGGGCGGAATAAGAAGTACTGTGAAATGGGGTGGTAAATCCTGATAGTGTAATTCATATATAAAAAAACAAGCTAGTGAAATCACGAAACACACAAAACCAATTGTAGTGTAAACCATGGAGAGTGTGAGACATATTCTATTCTAACTATACCCATCTTCAGCGTCGTACTGGACTACATCCTGATAATAAACGATCGATTTCACACTGAATTAGATGAACTCCTATCAGCTGAAAGAGAATTATGAAGTAGTGTTACGAAATGGAATATTAAATGCTAATATTTGAGAAATCTCCCGCAGACACGTCACTGGATAATGATATATAGAGATGCTGAAAATTAAAACTAACATTAAATAACATAACATTTGTCTTAAAAAGCACTAAGCTGAAAGATAAAGAATATTTCTATGAGAAATGTGTTTAAACGGGGATACTACAGAACAGTTCCTGATATTTATACTTATTTAAACACACAACTTGCTACAAGAAAAAAATACCAACAATTGTTTGAGGAAATGACAGCACAAAACTGGTAATTGTTAGCACAAATCAAAAGGACAAATTTAGCAATTGTTTCTACAAACATCGAAAACATGATATCGGTAATTGGTTAGGAATAATCGAATCACAATACTGATAGTGCGGATATTGCAGCTGTTCTAAAACGCAACAGAGCAAATAATAGCCTAAGAAACTGCCTATCCACTCAAATTTGTATGCTATAACCTTCAGAGATATCAGGACATGGGATGGTCCTACATTTTACACCGATATAGTTGAACATCAGATAGGGAACACTAAGGCCCCTTTATTACAGGGTGGTTCATTTACCTAAAAATGGGAAAGTTAATAACTTTCCAATTCCATTACATTACCTCTGAGCGCTACATTTTGGCTCTGTACGAAATGCATTAAAGGATGTAGAATGCGAGCCTTATCCATTACTAGACGGGACGCTGTTGTGTGAAATCAACATTACAGAAGCCAGCCGTATCAAATACAATATGATCGACTATTTATTAAACTGAGTTGCTGAATATTTCCTATGCGATATTAGAAAACACTTCAATATAGGGAATGAAAGGAGGATAGTTATTAGGGAAAGTCTATATTCTTTCCATCAACTTTAAAAGAACTTCAGAGAGATTAATAAAACAGTTTTAAGGTGCCGTTAAAGAACTTTTATATAGTCCTAGTAGTGTCGAAAACAGAGGGAATACGGTCTGGGTGATTTTTTGCAAAATTATGGAGAAGGCGCATTGCCCCTTTTAGAAGCGGTGGTTATTTAGTAGGTAAAAAATGCTATAAGAAAGGGCTGCATCAAGTACAAGATATAGCTGGCAGGGGAAAACCAACGCACCGTTTAAAAAGACGAATTGCTGATATTTCTGACGAAGAGATGTTGGATGACGTCAAGCGCAAAATTAGGCAAAAGATGCATCTTAAGGAAAGGACTCAAGAAAATTACAGCTAAGAATAACTTTAAATCAAGAATACCTCTAATGTACGAAATTCAAAATATTGCTATTTAACTTACTAACTGGAAATGTATGACGTACTGTATATCAGGTAAAAGTTTTTCCCCCCACGCTGATCTTAATAAGGTTAGAGTTCTACATGCAAGAGCAACATTTCTATGCATCCTTCTCAGTCAGACTGCTGTAAAGTGAATTAGACCTCTTTCTTCGATGAACCTCACCAGATTAGTGAAGTGCGACCAATTTCACATCATCATACTAACTCCAATACACTCGATACCCAACAACTAGTCCCTCTCGACTTCAATATTCCAGGCACATCGGACCAGTATATGGACCTTCAATCTGTTTATATTTAAAAACTAAATTGAAAAACACCTGATGGTACAGAATCTTCCTTCGTGGGAAGACACATAGTGTACAACTGAATTAAATTTCTTGTATACTTGTTTAACCAGATGAAGTCTATCTCAAGCGAAACTCACTACGCGTCAGCATGCTAATATCCTTCATAGGAATTAGTATGAACAATTTGTTAAATTTATTCCTGAACCGATGCCCAAACAATCTCCACTCCAAGCAGCGGTTTTATAGTCCCCAAGGTAAACCGCCATATAGATAAAGCAACTAAAACTACAAATAACAAAACTTATGAATTTTACGGTCGCTTGAATGGCGATATCTTGCTCCAAGAAGACTTATTCCCATGCTGTAGATGCAGAATCCGTAATAACCCAGCTCAAGTCTAATTACAGCTTAAAATAAAAAAGCAAGCCCGCAGCTAACCGCGTATGTCCTGAACCTATTCAAATTGTTAGAGGCTTATCTCTATGATCAGAACAAATGAATTATTACAGAGAATTCTGGAAATGAAAACAGACCAATTGTTGACACCGCTGCTAGTAAACCTAATCCGCGAGTTGAAACAAGCTCTTAACTTTCCACCCAGGATTACGAGTAAGCCAACATAACTCAACATAGGATGGACAATCTCCCTCAGAAAGTGATTAATAGGGATAGTAGAACATGAAGCACCAGGTCATTATTAAAAAGTCACCCTATTAAGTTCCTTCACTTTGGACTTAGAGGACCTCAGTTTGCCATGTGAATTGCACAACCCTACGCGCGACTATGAACATACAATGGATCCATCTTATGCCCGCGAACCTTTTTAACTGATTTTAATAGCAAGTACTGTCCTCGTTGTAACGCATTAAGTGGAACTGAAAAGATCTTGACGTATACGTCTACAGAATAGTAATTTAACGCATACGTCTTACAGCTGATCTTTTCAAAGTGGTGCTAGTCATTAATACGTATTAAGAAAAGGGGACATTAGAATAACTCTCTCCTTCGGTGGAAGTCTACAATCACCCACCACTGTATTGGTTTATCTGGAGCATCCTCAGCTCATCGAAATTGATAGAGTACGGAATTTCTTTTCCCACAGTTGTAAAGATGAATGAATCAATTTTGGAGAAACAAACCTTAAACGAGGAAATATGGAACAAATCTTCAAATTTACTCGCAGTTCTGTG
>JABUQX010131979.1:0-37500 GCA_015478945.1 Trachelipus rathkii
CTAGTCTTTACTGATTTTACTGATTTATTGGCTTTAAGGTAAGTAAAAAAATATTGTTTTTAGATAAAATTTCAGTAAAATTTTAGTAAAAGTTTATTTTAAAACTTGATAGTATAAAATTTATAACAAAAAAGTTAACATTAATAATATATTCTTTGTTCAAAGATAATGATTTATTATTATAGAAGTTTAAGAACCTTTGAAATAATTGTGAGATATTGTGAATGAGTAAATATTAACTGTACGTGTTAATTAAAACATAAAAAGTTTTAAATAAATTATACGTATATGTGTAAGTGGGTGCGGGGTGTGTGTAAATCTTGTCAAGTGTATAAAAATCTGTCTGTGTAAATGTAAATCTGGCTGTGTGCAGTGTAAGTAAATCGTGTGTGAGTGTAAGTAAATCTGTGTGAGTGTAAGTAAATCTGTGTGGGAGTGTAAGTTTTTGTCAAATGTAAGTTGTTTGGACAAATGTAAGTTGCATAGTGAGATGTGGTGATAAGTATCATGAGTGAAGTGTGTGTATACAGGTAAGTGTGTGATGTGTGTGTGTGTGACCGCATTTGTATTAAAAAGTTTTGGGTTAAAAATTTTCTATGCTGTGTAGCTTTCCCCCTTTATGGGTAAAATTGAAGTGTCATAGTGAATGTGGTTATAAGTGTCATTACGTGAAGTGGGTGTGTGTGTGTGTCGTGTGTGTGGTGTGTGTGGTGTGTGTGTGTGTGTGTGTGTAGTGTGTTCTAAATATAATAACAATAGGCATGAGTAAATAACACTAAGTTGTAATAAAAATATAAAAAAATAAAATAATAAAAAATAAAAATAATAATAAAAATATAATAAAAATAATAATAAAAAATAAAAGTATTAAACAAAATAAAAAACAATGTTAATAAATATAGGAGTTAAAGCAGTAAACAGAAAGTTAAAAACATATGCATGAAAGTAAATGCAGTAAAGCAGAACAGTGAAAGCAGTGAAAACATGAGTTAACGCAGTAAAACACAGTAAAGGCAGTAAAGCAGTAAAACAAAAAGCATACTAATGCCCCCCTTGGTGTTAGGTCAATCACTTCTATTGATTACTGATTGACTGATTTAGGTTGTATTTAATGAAATGGTGAGTTACACAGCAGTAAAACACATATAGTTATAATGCAGTAAACATGAGTAAAGATAAACTGAGTGTAAAGCAGTAAAGCCAGTAAACAAAAGCAACTAATTCCCCTGCGGTGTTAGGTAACCACCTCTATTGATTTTACTGATTTAAAGTATAAGGTATTATGTAATAAATTATGGTGAAAGCAGTAAAACATATAAGTTAACACAGTAAAATATATGAGTTAAAAAGCAGTAAAACATATGATTAAAAGCAAAAAAGCAGTAAAACAAAAGCATCACTAATCCCTCTGGTGTAGTGACACCCTAGATTGTACTGTACATTACTGCTTTAAGGTATGTAATGTTAATGTTTAATGAAAAATTTTCGTACATTTGTAGTAAAATAAAATGTTTATATATCAGGCACTCTGGTTTTTTTTTTTCTTCTACATACAATTTTTTTAAAAATTTATTAAATTAAAAAAGTATAAATAAAAGTAATTAATAAAAATAATAATAAAATATGTTGAAATAATAGGTCTGAACCTAGAATAACGTTTTAATTCGCGAAAATTTTTAATGAAAAAGTTTAAGGTAGGAATAAGAATGATGACCAACAAAATTGAGCTCGAGGGTGGTGTAGTTAAGTAGTACTGGGGCCTGTGAGTGTAAGTTGTATATGGGCCTAGTGTAAGTGTCTATGGCCGAGTGGTAAGTGCTTATAAGTGTTATAAAATACTAACTCAATAGTAGGTAAGTGCATTATAGCAGATGTATGTACATCCATAAAACGGTTCCTCATGACCTTATTACCCTATGGGTTAGACACCCATATTAGGGGCTATTCTGGCTCAGGTAGGCTAGAAAAGCCTTGAAAAAAGTGGCACACTCATTGCACTATGTGGCACTCACTTGCACTATGTGGCACTCACTGGCACTCATTGCACCACTTGCATCTCATTGGCACTACATTTGCACTCACTTGCACACACCTGGACTCCACCTGGTACTGCATCAATACTCCATACGAACAACTAATCAGCAACATCAACTATTATCTTGAACTTACGAGATTGGGAACCAATAAAGCCATCAAGTTAGCGGTGGGTCAAAATTGCCCATGGTAATGGCAGGTCAAAGGCGAAAACATGGTCAATCAAGGTTACAGGACGTCCAAGAAAGGGCTAATCGCCTAAAGGACAGGACAAAAAAAACCCTGGGTTCAAAATGGACCCATTGTATAGTATATAAATAAAATATATATGAATAATATTATATAATATATATATATAATTATATATATAATATATATATAATATATAAAAATAATTATATCATTATATATATATAATATATATATATATATATTATATATTTAATAATAAAGAATTAAAATAATATAACCCTCTCTCTCTCTCTCCTCACTCTCCTCTCCTCTCTCTCTCTTCTCTCTCTCTCTCCTCTCTCTCCTCTCTCTCTCTTTCTCTCTCACTCCTCATCTCTCTCCTCTCTCCCGCCCTGTAGATGCGCATTGCGCATATCCGTTATTGCTTGACTGTAAAATAGACACGTTAGACGCTCGCTATATTTCGTGACGTCACCTACAAATTAGATTATGATTATTATTATCCTATTTATTTTTATATTATATTATATTATTATTATTATATTATTTTATTATTTTTAATTACTTATTATTATATTATTATATAATTATAAAATTAAAATATAAAAATTTAATTTAAATTAAAAAATAAATTTATTTATTTTCAAAATTTAAAAATTTAAAAATTTTTACTAATATGGGAAGGCCGCGACTTGCTTATAACTTGAATATAAATACTATTTACCCATTCGTACCGCTGACGTGTGGACGAAAGCTTAAATTGCCTATGGGGGTATTCGTGAGTCTTTCGGGGCTATAATATTTTGATTTACTGAAGCGGCATAGAGTACTGCGAAACGGTGAGGACGTAAGGCTTAGATGTAAGATTTAACCAACAGCATGGGAGGAAATTAAAGGACGGTGAAATTCGTAAGTCGTGAAACGTGGTGCTGGGTGTGTGTAGGATATATATAAATATATTATATAATATAATATATTAATAATATATAAATATAATAATATTAATATAATAATATATATATAATAATAATAATATCTATATATTAATATATCAATAATAATAGGGTCTCAAAAATTAGGGTTCTCAAAAAAATACAACGTAGAAGTACACCTAAGCGATTGCCTTCTGACTTAGCGGTCTGTGTGCGTGGTTCTTGCTACGAATGCGACGGACTCCGCGGAAATTGTTAAAAACGCGACGATGGCTTGGACCGATTAATTGTCGATTCAGCCGACAGCAACGCGACGCTTGAAAATAAATAACAAGGACGCAACGCTTTATAAAACAAAATGGCGGACGCAAGTCCACAAGGTTACCATTAAAAAAAGGCTCATGAAAGAACATAACAAATAAATACATAATACTCAAACTTAAAAATAAAAACTAAACCATACTGAAAAAAAAAGAAATATATAATATAAAATTGAAAAAAAACAAATAAAAATAAACATATATAATATAAATTCACATAAAAATAAAACATAAAAAATTAGTCTTTTAAAGTAGAATAAGAAAGATAATACAAATCATAGAAGTAGAGGTAATAAGATGAGATAATAACATCACACCTAATAGAACCTTGAGCACTTCTCGAGTAGGTAGCAGAGTAACAAACGTTAACGGACCCAGAATGAGGTTACACAGACGACAGAGTTAACCCAGAGAGGCCTCCACGGTTGGGTTTTTTGGGGACAAAATGAGAACAAAGTTTTTAAAATCTGTTTCAAAAAGGAGAGGAGGTAGAGCCGCCTATCATGGGATCTAGAAATCTCCCCCTCTTAACATACTTACTTGCAAGGTCTAACACCCTTTGTTTGTTCACCTAGTACGCAGTACAATATACATTAATAGATAGTAATATATAGTATAGTATTATATATTTATATACATATAATATATAAATATTAATATATAAATATGTATATATATTTAAGGAAGCTTGTCGCTTTAAAAGCGAAAAAGTTATAAAACTCAGACCATATATCGAGAAACTGAAGAACAAATGTAATACGATCTTTTTTCAAGATTAATTATTTCTAAAGTAGCAGAATTAAATATTAGATTCGTTCATTGTAAGTGTTACATATGTTATGTTTAATTAATTTAAACTCAAAGAAGAATACACCCAAAAATTAAATAAGCAAATAAGATACACATAATAGAAGAACATCTTCGGCCTATCAGCGGGGACGACGGCGGGAACTTCCGTCCCTTCACCTCTAATCCCTCTCGAGACTCGTCTCGAGAGCCCCTATAAAAATATAAAAAAAAAAAAATAATTAACAAAAAATTTACAAAAAATAATTATACACATAATAAAAAGCAAAAATTGAGAGTGGTGAGCTCTTGCGGATCTTACTGAATTGACGTTTTAAGCTAATACGTTGTCACTGAGCAGGGGCTGCACGAAGCTACAGCTATCCTGCAGATTTTATCTGAAAATATGTCTATGTCTCTTTATGTATATTATATAACTTCCCTTTTATAGGACAATAGTAGCCTTAATATAATTAATATATTATTATATTATATATAATATAATTATATATTATAAATAATATATATATATATTATAATTAATATATAATTAATATATATAATAATATAATATATATAAATTATATATATTAATATATATTATATATAATATAAATATAATATATATAAAATACTCTATACATTATTGATTTTTTTAGAGTTTACTAATGCTGTAGATCATTATATAATAAAAATCGGTTGATTTGCAGATGATACTGAGTTCTCCGCCGAACTTAAATTCTCTTATACGTTTAATTTATACTCGAAGGCATCAATCAAAAATACTATACATTAAATCTGTGCGGTGTACTATAGTTGAGTTAGTGGTATGTTCTAAATGACATTGTGATGTTAAATTACATTAACCATATAGCAAAGAATAATACAGATTAAAAATTATATAATAAAATAAGATGTAATGATCTTTAACTTTTAATTAATTTTACATATTATTTAAATATTATAGATAGATACACTTTGAGCTAACTACATTAACTAGTTCATAGTTGTGAGTGTGATGCATTATAATTTGTTATTTGTAATTTTCGCAGTATAAAGTGAATCAGAAGATTACAATTGAAGATAAGTTTTAATACAGTTGTTATATATAATTCCCTCGCTTTCTATACCCTTTATATTTATCCTTATTTCGAATGAAAATCTTATGTATGGATGAAGAAATTAGTTTGACGCAATAGAGTCAGTTGGAAGAGAGCAGTACATTTAATGTTCCTATAAAGGTTACAATAACTTGAACAGTCCGAAACAATACAACTAACTAATTAATATTAAATTAAAAGGATGTAACTTTTAATAATACTGGGTAAGGTTTGTTCAATTAAAACGCGTTTGAGCATAATATTGTAACCTAAATTGCTAATAAATTTTTTTTACATTAAATATTATATTTATATTTCGTAATTACCTTATATATAAATCATTCTTATCGGACCAGTGGACGAAATTCGTTTGATAGTTTCCTATTACCGGAGACCAAAGAATGCAGGATTTGCCCTCCAAGAGTCCACATCCACCTCTTTGAAGACTTGTACCACCTTCACACTTCCTTTTAAAATCTGCAGTCTCTAATGGTCTCGTTATTCATACGATCGACGATCAAATAACCATTCACGTTTTTATAGTTTATGCGTCCATCTTCAGATATGATTCTAGTGTTTCTAGACTCACTTGGGTTCTTGTGTCGGTCTGTATACGTTTATACATTCGTCTGTCAAAATACTTTCCATCTTTACCTGATTTTTCTCTAACCCACACTCCTCATATCCTCATCGTCATCGTCGTGGCGAGTCAAGTTCGTCATCTTGCCAGAGTTCCCATTATTTCGCAAACACTTCGATGCGAGAAAATTTTCTCCTGTAGAAATAGATCGTCCCATTGTAGGTTGCATATACTACCCTCTACATTATTAATTACATCTTGCATATATCATATCGTGATCATCGTCAGGAGAACTTCTGAACATTATTCTCTGTCATACATTCCACTTACCAATAAAAACAAGTTTCCCTCATCTATCTCCACTTTTCTCATTCATCAATTACAATGCAAGAAGTGCGCCTCGATCATCATCCTTGTGTTACTGTTCCATCCTACATAATAATCCGCTTTCCTCGTCGTCGTCATCGTCATCATCATCGAGTCATCATCGTCGAGCACAGTATTGAGAGAAATTTCTCATGGGCAATGAACGAGTTCGGTCGAGTCATTTTAGTTTAATTCATACATACATCATTTCGTCCAATCAGTTCTTGGCAAATCTCTGAGGAATTGTCTATCTTAAGTGCTTCTGCGATGTGTTAATGGTTTCCTCACCTCATATTTAAAAAAATTGTTTTGGCGTATATCCTTCTTGGACACACACTCTCTTATGAATGATATGTAATATCATAATTAACTTGAGTTAGAATATCAATATTCGATTTGACGCCGGGCAATTACCAATGACTCTGGAAGAATTTGGATGTGTGCGGGGATTCCAGGAGGGACAAGCTGGTGAAAAAATATATCAACATTTCCACATTCCATCCACACTACACAGATGATTTTTCTATCTTTTTCTTGCAAATAGTGATAATTTTTATTCAATCTTTTTCTTATATCTGCCATCAACATCCAAATCTCACTAGCGAAAGCCTTACTATATTGTCAGTGTCCGCGCAACCTTTAACTGCATGACCGTTTTTCTCTGAACATTATTCTATTTATTCATCCGTTATTATGAATGAATATTAATTCTTTGTCCTCTCCAAGAGAGAAAAATTAAAAATTTTTCCCGCAATAATATTCTGTGACTAAATATGCTCTGAGAGAATTTAATCCATCAACCCAGTATGCGATTCTATAAGGAGATATCGAAAGAAATGGGAACAGTTATCCACATAAGTACAATATTTAAAAAAACAAAAAAATACAGTAGCAAATAATTCTCTTCATAGCAGCGCACGAACTAGGCAACAATAATGCTTTAAAAAAATAGCAAAATAACTGATTTCGCGCATTATCTGGTAGGTTGTAATGGACTCCATACTATGGGGCAATTTCTCAATGTTTGATGTCCTATGTGTCGGCAAAAAATTCGATTTGGAAGCTGAAAGTTATCATGAACCTATTTTGAGATGACTATCATAACCGTATAGACGACTTTGGGAAAAGTGGAAGAAATTCGAAAGAATGGCTACAAGACACATGATAGAATACACTCGAAAACCCATACGATTTAAGGGAGTGTCAAGAAAAAGCTACAGTTTGCGTTCGTCTTTTCTCATCAAAATTTCAGGCGCATGCGGTTCATCAAATATATATAAGCGTTAATATGCTTCATGGACCTTTGGGCGGCTGAAAATTGGTGATCCTCAGACCTTACTAAGACAATTACTATGTCCATTCGACCATGGGCCCAATTTATGCGCGGAGTAGATATTCGCAGTATTGTGTTTCGAGTATAAATGTAATGCCTAGGTGACATTCGATTTGACTTGAGCAACCGTCTGTTGTGCTCCAACCAGTTTTGTTGTCATCCTGATTATTGTTATAGATTTTTAACTTTCATCTAATTGGTTAAGGCTATCTGATGCGATAAAGCGAAATTTGCCTTATCCTCCATATGGTGTTGATTTTGTTATTTCTTCTATAAAACTTTCTTATTCCACTCAGATTACTCTGTCTTTTATTTCCACAGTCGTTTTATCTATTTTAACGCTCTATTGCGCTTGCTGTTTTGGTACGACTAAATACTCAATATTGAGTTTACCTCATTTTCACTTTAATAACTATTATTTTTGGATAAAGAACGATTGGTGACACGAGGTAATGATAGGTTGGGCCTCCATTCTTTGTGTGGGAGTAAGGGATCAGTATGATTATATTAGAAACATTTCATATAGTCATCTATAATAACCAACTAATTTTAACTGTTATCTCGGAGATGTTCATAACATTGGTTTGAGGATAATGAAAAAGACCATAATAGCTTAATTGACACTATCTACAAGTAAACGATATTTATATTATTAAATAATTAAAATATAAATCTCCCAAATAATGCACATATACAAACCTCACAGTATATACATATATCACCAGGTGGAGATCTGGGTTGGGCCTTAGAAAATTATATATACGACTGCCTTATTTTCATGATATCTGAGAGAATGTTTCTTAATAAAAGATATGTACGGTCTTTGAATTAACTAAAAATGAGATAAAACATGCAACTTTTATTAAAGATATTTTGCTATTAACATACATCCATCCAAGATCGTTAGACAGATATAGCTAATAATTTAGAATACAAATTATTTTGGCTTTTAAATAATAACTAAATAATATATTAATTTTTCCCCAAGAAAACTAAAAATATTGTATAGTATTTAGGGCTTCAAATAATTGTAGATAATCTTCAAATTAAATAATATATAAAATTTATAATATTACTTTTTGTTTCTTGATTTAAATGATATTCAAAAAATTCAAATTAATTTAAAGAATATATAAATATTAAATTATCACAAATATCATATATATATATAATGATTAATATATATTATTATATAATATTTAATAATTAAATATATTATATAACAATATTATATAATTATATATATTATATATATAAAAATTATATAATCATTAAGTTATATTTGAGTTATTAATATAATTATTACTATATTTAATTTTTTTAAGAATTAATATTAAATATAGTATAAGAAAAGAAAGAATCTATTACCAGTATTAGTATATACCAGTATATATTAATAAGAGCTAGATATCGTTGATTAATGATATGACCGTATAAATATTATACTTTTATAGCAATAATAAATTAAATACTAAATATATTATTCATTTCAAATCTGCTCTCATTTCTTTCATCACGGGGTCGCGTTACTAACATTTTGTCTCGCTCAGACTGGCGTACGGTAATAGAATTTATTAAAGGCATTACCGGATAAAGAAAAGCAAGTAATAGGAGAACGACTTACACATTCGTCGAATATAAAAAGCCCAGCCTTCACGTTTACCGCCATACCTCTGTACCATTAAATAATTAGTGAGAGCTCCCGTCTTATATCGAGACAGACGTATGCGGTCAACGTCCAACTACCTAAGAGCAATCATTGTGAACCAATAAAGAACTAAAATATTACCTAAGCGACGAGTAGCGTGAGTGGACCCTCACTATGGCGCGTTCGTTAAATACGCTCAATGATAAAAGTATGTGTTGCAATGACCCCATGGCACCAGGTTGCGGTTCACACAAGCCTAAGGTCCCCATGACAAAAGAACTCCCCGCCAATTCGTCTCCTAATCAGCATGCACCTTTAGTTCGTCAGCCTCTGCCAAACTCAACAATTTCTCTCCTTCAGACTTGTCGAATGTCATCCGACTATCACAATCTACACTTTCTCTACTTCGAGTCTCGGCCAGCCGGTCGGGGTAGGCGTGTCGCTGCGCTAACACAATCAACCACTCACTATGATGTGATTAGTTTGAGTATTTATCATCCCATTAAGAAACAATAACTCTAACTAATGCATTCAAGTATAGTTTAATGATCCTTTACCACTATAGGACCATATTAAGCATATATAGATCAAGAAACATAGACGTATGTCTACATTTGATTGCTCGTGGTTATTGCATTTACCGTCGCTGTATTCTATCACACCTTATATTTAATATAGTAGGTACACGAGACCCGCACTACTACTCATTAATTCAGCTGTTCGATGGTATGATCATCGTGACTATCTTGATTACGGCAGAGCACTATCACGTTCTCTGCAACAGCCTTATATGCAACATATGAGCGCCCTTTGGAAGATTAGGTGCAGGTCGATCTAGAACACATTAGGAGACTTTATCATGTAGATCGTAATAGCTGAGTATTACTTATCTAGCGCAGAGACACTGAGTCTCCACTACAGATAGGAGCCAATATATTAAGTGTACACATCACAGAGGGTAGACTAACGATCATTATACATTAGGATAGACACATGTAAATGGTGATAGAGATAGAAGATTAGTACCTGATGCTCGACTATGACATAGTCTACTAACAAGACTTAGCTACCTGATTTCGCTTGATCGGCCGATATATGTGTTTATGAGCAGCATTTCTCTCACCAATTCGAATTACACATTGCAACAGACGCGGCCCACCGTTCCTGGCCGATCTGACGAGTACTTCTCCCTGACTAAACACTCTGCAGTCGTACGTTTTTCTCTCCCACAGTTCTGGGCATATATCTACCCACGCAATGCATTGCAATATGGACTAACATAAGTTAAAATTCACGGACAGACACTATGTTGCACCGATAATTATTTATTTTCAGCCGCGGAGACATAACACAGAAAACGAGTCTCAACATCACCACCTCCTCAGATCATTCGATGCAGCATGTCTTGTCATCACACATCGGGTCAGCAAAGCACCCAATACCACTGGTCAAGTACTAATCATCTTACGAGTATTTACCCTCACTGTCAAGCCCTCCGTCTTTCACCACACCAGCCCTCAGACTCATAGCATGGGCATCGCGTCGGCCTCCCAAAAGATCCGTACGTGCTCATACGCAGGATCAACCCTCCCTTCCAGGGGTCTCACTGCGCAGACTCTTCAGATGCGCCCCCGCTCGCACGCAGACACCGCAGACCCGCCCATAATCAACTTTTGCCTATTCCCTCGCACTACTTTTACGATCCCACCTTAGCGTGGCTAAGTCGATCATGCACACCGCTCACATCACGTGCCTTTGCAAACTCGGACCGTTGCTCACCCTGATGTTCACGCCAGTTTTCTACCTTAACGGGTACCCGATTTCCCTCCCGCCGGAGTGCGATTCCAGGCCACATCCCACCACTTCAGATGCCCTCCCTTATATATAACAGCACTTATACTCCACACCTGAGGGACACCATAGTAACAATTTCCATTGTCCAACATACTCATATGTGACAGAACTAGAACAACACCTAGAGTCATTAGCACCGCGATTGTATTCCACTACAATTGGGAGTCGTGCCAGAGTGCACGCATTGACACCAATATTTGTCTTATTCCTCCATCGACAGCGACCAACTCACGATAACCACAGTGCTCTCACTATGTCGTCTACAATACGTCATATTGTTACTATCTCGATAATATATTTCCGTATGTCGCAAAAACGCTAGAGAGCACCTACACACACTCCAGACCGGAGTATACTAATTATATGAAAGTGATGTTATTATTAGGACTAAAGCTACTTCATCGGCCGAATACCTGGAGTAACAGCGTTTACCGCCATTTAACTCTGATCATGACGGCGCTGGTTGCACAACATCGCGCCATATATGAAAAATAATATGCAATTGTATCTCTTCTTGCTACGCAACTCTGAACGGTAGTTTGCACTCGCAAATTACAGATGGATTTGTGTTCATATGTGAAAATTTAGATTTGTGATTCCAACACATCCTCTCTACAGGTGTGGTCCGAAGTGGCTAGTTGACCATAAGAGCGGGCACAGTCAAGGCTACCGAGACGCCGTTAGGGAAGGTAGCTAAGAGACCGATTAGTTCTAGCTTGAGACTCAAGTCATGGTACCACTCTAGGGTACACGTATGTCCAGCTGAGATACGGGACGCAGCTCGGAGTTAGCTGAGATCGAGTGAGAAGAGTAGAGCATATATATCGGCTCAGATTAGATATCATGGAATTTGTAATGAGACTGTGAAGCATGAGATAGTATTCGCCGTGTACAAGTAGGGGACCAGCTGCCCAGCATGAGTTATAATACTCGATTGTAAGTTCCTGGGCTTCATATAGATACTTCTAACCGACGTTACCAGGCGTTGTGGGTGCGGCTATCCCGTTAACCTTGGACTTATGTGGGGCAATGGGATAAGGCGCCATTGGCTTCCGGATAAGGTTCGGGAGGAGACTTTCCAGATCTCGGGGCTCTGGTATTCTCACTTGTTGGATTAAAACTAATAGGGCGGAGTAGCGGGATTCTGGGAGCAGCTCCCCGGCGTGCGGCGAATAAGGTAGTTGGAAAGAAGGGGTGAGAGGTGTGATGGTCCGGAGGCCCGGAAAAAATTCTCGTCATGAGAGACCGTCTCTCAGTGTGAGCAGCACCTACCGCAAGAACATCCGAGAAGCATATCACTTAACCATCTACGATAGGTGGTATGTTATGCAGAGGGATAATTGTATGCTATAGGGAGTAGATAGTAAGGGTGAGAGTAGATTACGTGTTGATAGAAGAGAATTATAAGTATATAATACCTCGCTCCGCTACCTAATGATCATTTCACTAGTAATTAATTCATTCTATACCTGCAGATTTACCATTCTTCAACTTTCTCACGATAAACTCATACCTCGCTCCTGTACCTGAAGTAAAGAACCTCATTCCCCGAAAATGAATCCTGATATGACCTGCTGTCTTGGCACCAGAATCAAAGATCCGGCTAGCACTACATCACATAACACCGAGGATCATCGATCATATCATCTGGCGAACGTTAGTATTGTGGCAGATGTTATTTATATCGAAGATGTTAATGGATTGGGCAGTGTTCCACTAACCTGTTCCCTCGTTCGACCATGCAATTTTTCAATGAGTGTATGGCAAAGACAGACACAGAGTTCCCTAATATCATTATTCTAAAGCAGAATTCCCTTGAATATCTGAGCTCATTTAGCTTTAATCGATCACTTTCATTGAGCTAGTTCCTTTCTCATATGGAAAGAGTGCTTCTCTGATTGTCCTTGTATGTTCCTCATCAGAGCGTCCAATCCCACTTACCAAACTGACTTCATGTTTAATTATTACGCTCTTGTATATTACTCCTACGTAATTACACCTTTTAAGTAAATTTCTCTTTTCCTTCCTTAATATAGATTAAATTTCTACAGGAATCTTTCTTTTGAATCTTCAATCATTTGCTTTTAGTACATTCAAATCAAGAACTTCTTTTTTACCTTTATACACCGCTTTCATCGACCTGAGCAGTATCGTTGATATCAATGTAACTCCACACTATTACGTCGCTGTTGAACGATCTGCTACAATATCCTAGCTAGTTGTCAGTGGCACGAGTCAGTCACACGCAGCTTCGCTTGTGGCAGCAAAAGCTTAACATTGCACTTCCGATTTCATTGCCACCGACCAGTGTAGTGCACAGTAGTCTTCAAGCATGTTTCGACTATTCAAATCGACTGCGCTTTTACTTAGAGCGATGACGCTCAATATGTAGTTGCATATCATCTAATGAATTATGATGGGAACTTATTTTATACGAAGATCTTGCGGATTTCAGCCTTGAACATATCATAACAGAGCTTCTTATATGATAGTTTTAATTAATGTGAGTATCCAGTTAACTTCCTTCTAAGTTCACCCAGATGTCCTCCGTCCCATCCAGACACAGCCACCAACTCACTAATCAATTAATTTGTAGGCATAATAGACAGCAATATCAATGGTAGAGTAGCCGTATGCTCCGATGTAGATATCCTAATGGCTATAAAGGCCTACACTGATGCAGTATTAACATCTCAAATCGAGCATGATAACATGTCCAACATGTACCGTTACTTCATCGCTAGACACTTAAGCAGTAAATACATGGATGTCTTTAGGCGATAGTGCGACTATCGTAATCCATGTCGCGCTCTGAACGCCTTACGATACCACTATCGGTATGTTAATACGATCTCTTATAGTGGGGATACTACTTGATGTTTAAGCAGATATGGTGTAACTATACAACACATACCTCTCTCATTAGCACAGTGAAAATGCGTAATATCACTCTCGTCTCTATCAGATACGTCGTCTCTTGTTTTCCTCCACTCACTACCAGAGGCGGGGCTGGATGGACCAGGCTATAACTATCGTTAGGTCTATTATGATCGTTAGATAAGCGTGAGATTTCAGCTACAAATTCCACATCATGTTATAGTCACCATTAACGGTCCTTTTTTGGAATCACCGCTATCCACAAACCATGTTCAAGTTAGTCCCCCAATATACTATCAAATCTGAAGCTGTAACGCTACTCATCAGCCGGATGTACTGAAAATCAATAGTATCATATCAGATTATCACAGAAATATGCCGTAGCTCAGTCTTACAACGAATTTAACTCATCGTCCGTATAGGATCTCCTATCGTGCACTAAACCACACATACGCGTTGGACCTTTATATCTGAAGCACTTAACCCATTATAAATCGCATATAGAACTGCTTACTAAGGGACTGTGCACACAGGATCAAAGTGCTTAGCGCTAATGAAGGCTTGCATTACCTTTATACAGGCTCACCTGGATGTCTATACAGAGAATGGGTGCAGTATCCCGTCCGTTCTCTATTCCTCTGATGCTACCTTCTGGGGTAGGCTCGTGTGCCGTACGACCAGCACGTCTCCATTTAAGCCCATCTGTCACATACGATGCATCACTATAGTATACCGCTTTTTAGAGTTAGTTAGTCAGACCTTTTGCCGGTTTACATGGCTTTGGGGTATTACAGAGATCATAGACCAGCGACGCAGGAAATCATAATAATTGCACCCTTTGCTAAATCTACATCTCCAGTCAGAGGAAGACCTCACGGTCATGACGTGCGTCACTATTGGCGTCCTCAAAGGACACCTATTGCTCCTCATGATCAATTACTGACCTCTGTATGACACCTTCTAGCTTGACCTGATGACGATTCGCCGATAACAAGGTTTTCGCAGCACGAAAGTGTAGAGAGGTCGTATTGATCAGGAGCGAGTGGTCACGACCGTTAGCTACGGAGCTCGAGGCCTGCATAATCATGGTACATTAGGGGCCTTAATGACAAGATTAGTAATGATGGTATAGGTAGAGGTAGCAGCCAATAGCCCAATCTATCCACTCAGGACCAGAGAGCCAGGCACAGCACTGCGGTGAGGATATGGCTAGGGACACCGCTTAGTGCGATCGGAGGTGACAAGAGTACCATTAGTACGTGATCACAAGGTACAGGAGACCATAGCGGAGTGGTGGGAAATTACGTGTTCTCACCCTCCGCAGTAGCACGAGGGAAATATATATGGAGAATGATGTAGAGGTAGGGAAGTCTTGTAACAGTTGAGTAATATAAAATCTGTAGTTAGATAGTGGGTATAGTCGAGTGTAGCTTTAATCAATAGTAAGTATAATGAGATTGAATGGATGGATACAACGTGGGTGGTTATGTAAAATGTGTTGTAGAACTGGAGGGATTGTAGGATGTTGGTGAGAATTGAGACATATGAATTCGTCAAAAGAGAGAAAGAGCGTGACACACATTAACATGAGAATGGGGAGAGTTAGGTATCATTCAGTTCGAGCAGTGGAGGTCGGTGTGATAACGGCGCAGCTCGTCAGCCGCGCATGTTGGTAGACATGTTGAAATGAGTCGTCACGAGAAAAGATTATGTTTATAATCTTCGATTCTAGCGAAGGACGATCAGCGCGAGAGCGAAGTGTATGTGAGAGAGGCTTCGAGCAGGACGTTATATGAGCAAGTATGAAGGATAAGAGTGATGTAACATGAGACTAACGAGCGAGGAATGCCTCTAACCAGCGAGCATTATGGCCGCGCCATCGAAAGATCACATAGTGTCACGTAGTTACAAGACCTGTAAATTTTAATGCTCGCCTGCTGTATTAATGACGTTTAGCGATTGTGGTAGGGTAAGTTCGTAAGGAGAGGGATGGAAGAATAGCGAAATAATTATATTCTCTTCATCGGAGAGTATATTTGGTTATTATTTACGTAATTTATAGCAATTAAGAAGATATATGTCCTATTGAAAATTTTATCTGTATTAGGGAAGGGCGTATGGTATTATATTTATCATTACTAAAGTGGAATATAGCTGCGCCATAAGTGGTAAAGGACTAGGGATATAAAGAGAAAATCGAGTAGCTTGTAAGCGTAATATATATTAATTATATAATCTCATGTATGTTTTAAACATCGTATTATTCCACGAGACTGGTAAGTAGTAGCGCTAAGGCTCAGACTACAGTAGAAAGAATTGTACTTGAGCACTAGAGTGGATTACGTATGCCTAAGCTTATATCTAGGTGTCAATCTATACACGAATCGTATGAAGTACATAAGATGTAACGGAAGTACAGAGTTTGGTGTGGGGGTGATCAACGGACAGGGTACCCCGGACGATGCACGATGAGGAAGGCGACAGATCCTATAGAGCGAGTTCGCCCTGCGCATAAGGTAGAATCGCGGCTTCAAAGCCTAGTATTTTCAATAAGGTCACTTCAGGTAACGTTTTGTCTCATCCAGTAAGTGGACGTAGAATGAGCGCTAGACTACTAGCATCTAATAAATTAGAAGAATAGAAAATTGTAGCATAGTAAGTCGCAGTATGAGCCCGAGCAGGTTCGAGTAGTGTAGAAATTGATATATATTATTATTAAAAATATACTTTAAATAATAATTATATTTAATAATAAAATATATATTTAAAATATAAAAAATTATATATATATATAATTATATAGTATATAATATATATAATAAATTAATATATATAATAAAATATATATTATATATCATATATAAATATATAATATATTATATATATATATATATATAGTAATATATTATATAAATTATTAATATTATATTATAAAATATTAAATTATGATATATAAATATAATGATATAATACTCCATTTGAATGATGTAATTACCTCTATAAATGTTATTATAACTAATATGGTTATAACATATTTTAATAATTATATTCAGGCCGATATGAGGGTGGTGTTGAATTACCCATACAATATTTATGTATATATGGAGACGTCTAGCGAAATAAAAGGGTAATTCTTAATCGATATTATATATTAAGCAGTTTATTGAGTTTGTCTGTCCAGGGAAACATTATTTTCTTATGAGTGGAGCCTATAATATAAATAATAGTCTTACCATATCGGCCGTTTCTTACATAATTCATCAAACCTCTTTAAAGTATCCCCTCCATATAAAATTTTCCTCATTCCTAATTAAACCAAGTACATAAAATAGATGTCAGCGCTATAAATATTAGTAGTTTCTTTAGAATAGTTAAACTTCACAAAAAATTTCTAATATATTTATATAACGTAAAATACGAGGTAAAACAATTTTCTTTCTTATTTTTTAAAGCCTGCAATATTCAGTATGACGAAAAAATATTAAATTCCCTTGTTCCAAAATACGTAAAATTGAGTAATATGGTCAACACCACAAACAATACTAAAATAACTAATATATAATATTATATTTAACAACTAACACAATATATATATAAATTAATTATTATTATAGTATAAATATATATATTATAATAGCATCAATAATAATTATTAAATATACACCAAACTACGATACTGTATTAGAGATTTGTATATATTACACACAATAATTAATAATAATATATATTCCATATCACACATATACTATTAATTATATATATATAATATATAATATATTATATATATATAATATCATATTATATAATATAATATTTAATATATATATAATATACAAAAATAATACAAAATATTATAAATGATTAAACATATAACTTTATAATTATAACTCACAATTAATTATAATATAATAGATATATAATATATGATTAAGTATATATATATATTAATATAATATAGATTATAGTTTTGGTAAAATTAATATATATTACAATAATATTATATATATATATATTATATAAATATATCATATAATATATATATATATTATATAATATAATATTATATATAATACAAGGCTATTTATATCCAGCCTCTAATATCTACTACGAAATGACAATCAATGTCTAATGATAATCATATAAAAATATTTAAATAAAAGATAAACAAGGAAAAATTAAGATATAAATACACTAAATTTTTTATGATTTTAGGGCAAAGCAATTATTTATCATCGAGATTGAATATTAATACCCTTATTATAAAATACAAAATAATTTTATTTTATTAATTACATGATATTATATTATTATAATATAATATGAACATATTACTATATATATTATATATATATATAATACTTAAAATATATAATATACATATATAAGCTTAATAAATACGTAACTTATAACTCGTATAACCGGGATTCAGGAATATAATATGTATAATGGCATAATAGAACTGTTATTATATATTACAAAGTGTGAGTGACCCAAATATTATGTAGATAATCATGCATGCTAATTAATTAAACTATATATAAAATTATATATATTTATATATATAGTATATATATAAATATTATATATATAATTACGAATGTAATAAGAGCATAAGTGAAGTTATGCCAAACATGTATATTTTAATTTTACGATATATTATATATATATTAAGAAAATGATTATATTATTATATAATATAATTTTCTTTTCTATTCTCAGTTTTTTAATATATATATAGTATATTAATTAAAAAAATAATTTAAAAATACACTTTTTAGTATAAAGAGTGGGATATTTCGTTATAGCACTTGACAGTATTAATAGAGGGTACTTTAACAGAGGGGATTAATAAGGGCCGACAGAAGATCGGCCCTATTTACTCCGTATTTATCAGTCCCCATCGAGGATATGATAAATCACATAGAGGATAAAGAATACCTATATATATAGCTCTACGACTCTAATATTCAAATTACAATATATAACGTGGTGTATAATCCTATGTTATACAACCCCTGCTCGGGCATATCAATATTCTTCTCTAAGATTACTCACCTGGAGTATAATTGGAAAACAATAAAAAGCGGGGAGCTTTAGGGGTTTTCACCCGGGGTTGCATTACTATCTTCCGCTTCTAAACCTAACTCCAAAAATTCAAAATTAAAAAAAAAAATTCAGGACATTTTTAGTTAAGCGACAAAAAATGTTAAATATAGTTACATCCTTTTTCAAGCTTGAAAATTTCGAAATTTTGGTTCCTTTTCCTCCCTCTCTCGGTAGTCCTCTCTTCTCCTACGCGTCTTTCGGTACTACTCGACTTCTTTTTTCTCCTCTCGTTCAAGAATCTCATGCAGGGAAAAAAATACGTGCTAATATCAATTACGAAGTTTTTCAACCATTTTTAACTATTTTAAACCGTTTTTAATAAATAACGTTATTGCTTCCTTATTGTTTTTTGGTTAATTTCTATTGATAAACAATGTCTCCTGATTTAAATAAATGATGTCTCTCATTCTTTTCCCCTCTTCTTCAATTGTTCCTGCTCGCCAGGAAGTTTTAATAATAGCTTGTAAATTACCCATTAAACGTTTTATTCATAATATCAATTAACATTAAAGACAATGAAGGATGCTATTCGGGAGCCTAGACCATAAATATTAGGATAGGTTAAGCGTGGGTACTAGGGGATAATATCTTAAGCAATGATGAAAATGAGGTATGCGAAATAATCTGTCCCTATCAAAAAAGCTTTAAAATTTTATTATCTTTCTTTATGGCTAGATGTTCTGGAATAAGTGTAGGGTATAGTCTGAAGGATAATAGTATGTACACGTACGTATAAATATACCTATCTAACTAACTTATTTAAAATTGTACATATCAAACTATAAAACCTCTTTTAATGTCTATAAGAAGCTACTTACGGCAAGTATATCTTTGTTGTGGTACCTTTTTTTAAAAATCTAAATTTTTTGTATAATTAACTACTTTTATCATATTGTTAAAGACTCTTATTTCATTCTATTATATAACCTAAATTAATTTAATTATCTATAAGCATTTCATTATTAATGCTTGAGTTTAATCTGTAGGTGAACAAAACATTATAAAACTAGTACTTATTAAAGTGTAAATTTAAATTTATATATCAATCAAGTAAAAGTTATATAATTGTATCATTAAAGTCTGTAAAAGAATAATTTTACACTATTTATAATTATATTATGTCAAATAATAATTATGTTTAGATTATTCACTCATTAATATCCACCTTATTCATATATCTATTATCTATTATCTAATATATATCATTATCAATAACCCCCATTTAAATTTTCATTTTAACAATTATTTAAATATTAGGAAATTATTTTATGCTTGTGTAAAATAATAGTTTATTGTAAAGGTAAGTTAAAATTTTTTAATATTATTTATATATATTTATTATATGATAATCTTTTATAATTATAGTAAATCTAATTAATTTATATTTAATTCTAACTTACTTTAATCATTAAGGTGTTTGAGAGAGCAATAATTGGAGCTGTTTCTTTGCATTTTAGTTTTTATCTTTTTTCATCATGCGTGAATTATGACCCGTTAAATCTTACCCCTAAATTCTAATTTCCACTGGCTATCAATTCACCGCCATACAAGTAATCTTATTATTTGAATAAAAATAGAACCACTTCTATACTATTAAACCCTGGAATAGAAAACATATTTAAGCGTTTTAATATATAGACATACAATCACTAAATATTAAATCATCATATAATAAGAAATACATTCAATTTAATTAATGGTCCAGTTTAGGGAAAGGCAACCTAGGAGAGAGTACCAATAGTAGATTACCCTCGTTTTTTATCTTATAAATGTCCTATGATTTTTAGATTGAAGATTTTAATTCTATATAAGGGTTCTGGAGCGGTTGTGATAATGGGAGACGTGGTAGGATTTTAAGATGTAAATCGGCCTCACAAGTTATGAGCCAATTGGATGAGCAACATGATTTGGAAGTTCTCCCTTTTTGTATCCCATCTGTGCATTCAACAGAATTCACTGTATTACCTTACCTCCTTCTCTGTAGTTTAAAAATTATTCTTACTCTCTTGCCTATATCAATTTTCCTGTTTTTATAACGAACACCACTTTCTTATCCATTGGACTCGAATAATAAACTAAAAATTTATAACATCAGGTAACAGATTATCTTCGCATTGATGTTGTATTAGAGACGGTCTCGCCTCGAACAATCAATTGCTGAGCGGATAAGACAGTGATAATCGGCATGAACTGTAATGAAGATACAATCACCGCATAACGATCAACAACAGTAAACAATCTTATATATCAGTCTATATGCAAGCATCCACACTCCACAGAACAAATAGCGTCGCTGTGACCTTCATCGAAAAATGCAACCGGCCGTGAGAGCCTCACGAAGAGATCGCGTACACCGAGAACTTCCTAACTTTTAGTTCACTTCACTCATGCAATCAAAATACATTTACCAAGCAGTACGACGCACTGCGCTTACATTATAATCTATCCAGACACATTTTCATAAAAGGAATCCCCACCACATCAAGTAGCATAATCAAGATATTACATATCATAAACTCAACCGCCCTATCAATCGTATAAAGTTTAAATTAATATAATATTATACTGTCCAACGCGCGAAATGTTAGGAAAATAAATCTTACTAAACTGACACCTCCTAAGAATCAAGAGATTGATAATAATTAACCACCCCGGACTCTATACATTAAAATCTCCAAACTATAATTAATATATATATTCAAGTTGTTATATAAACATAATATTCAATATCTTTACCTGATCAAGAACGTTCCTATTATATTCCAAAGTACTACTATTTCTCGCGATCTGAATCCTTCAAGAATTCATAAAATATATGACTTCCATATACTGGGAACGGTGTTTTGTACTAATCACTCATATATGAGCCTCATCTATAAATGTAAGAAGCTCTTAGACAGCCACCCCTAATTAATTAAAAATGCTAAATCTAATTAATCCCATCATTCAATGAGCCTCGAAATATCTATTAATATTCACATTATAAAAGATGTAAAGATATAAAAATCCGAGGATTCGAAAATAGATGATAAACTGCAAGTGTTCCTGGTTTAGTGTTATATATATGCATTCATAATATTGTCCGTAAGATGCACTGGTAGAAATTCTGACTTAGAACTAGCACAAGACACGTATAGACTAAACCCACTTTAACTTATCACTATTATCTTCATAAACTGGAACAGTAGAAATACACCGATGGTTCCCACTCCATCAATCACCAACAATATACTATCGAAAACTATCATAATAATCAATCCTTACATTTTATATTTATAATTTATTCTTAAATTTTGATTAATATAGTAGCCTCTATATTATTTTCTTACAGTTCACTGTTAATCTATAAGTATATATATTATCTTCTAGGGAATATTAAGGGTACGTCTATCCTATTGGTCGAAAATGCTTACATAAAATATATGATATCCTTATGAAAAATAATATTTGAATAGAAGTAAGTGGTATACTACATACATCTATAACATGAACACAAAGAAGGTCGTAATGGGGGTCAAAGAAAGAGTAACACGTAGTTTATAATATAATATCCATTATAAACAAACTATAAAGTTTATATCATTATTTGAATATTCAGTAACAATTCTTTAATCATTATAAGAATAGTACTTTTACACTGAACTCACCCCGTTATCCAAAATTATATACTACGGGCAAATATCTTCCAATATTATTATGACTGGTGCTAAATTACAAATCAGATTATTCAACGGAAACAACTCATAAAATCACATTCAGTATACTTTCTAGTAATAATAAATAAAATATTACTATATATACTATATAAATAAAATATATCCATTCAGTAATCAAAAATCAATTCAAATAGGTATATTAAAATTTAATTGTATATATAATTTTCTAATTTTATAATCTACCCTATAAAATCTTTCAAAATATTGCTATCATATATTAAATAAAAAATTAATAAAATCCCTATTATTCCACACATATATATCTTCCCATTAACTAATATATTAATTCTCTCTATTTACACACTCTCAACTAATAATAAATTATTCACAAATTGGATATTTCCAAACCTATACTTTATTATATTATAAAAATTATATAACTGTTTTATGAAAATGTCATATTCTTCAACTCAAATTTAAATCATCTTTTACTCATCAATTCAAATTTAATATATAACGCCATCAAAAATCAAGCGTGAGATATTTGAAAATAAGGCTAACATAGCAGGAAGACTCCACGATTCGAACTATGTTTGGTCGTCATACGACGATGATATGCAAAGCTCGCTCGATCCTAGCACCAAATTATTTATATACATCTATATCGTATAAAGGGCCTATCGGCCCTGGCAGCACGCTGTAAATTCATTTGACTTCGTGAAGCTACTGTATTATTACAAGTTAGAGACGACGTCTTAGTATAGGTAGTATACAAATATGATATATACTTATCATTTTTTTATCTTCTCACGGTACACTGCACTACTCTTAGCTTAGTCATTCAGAGTCTCTAAATTTCTATTATAAAATATTATCCGTTTTTCATACGTGTAAACGTATACTACATTATAATATATATTCCTAACGACTCCTTATAAATTTAATGAATAATAAATAACGTAGGGCGCTATATAATATTTACTCATTAATAAGCAGATGTATTTCTCATTATTACTTCATTAATTAATTGCATTATCATTTATATCTTACTTTGCATTGATGTAAATACTTGCAATATAAAAGATAAGCTATTCTACAAATCATTTTTATTATTAATTAATACTGAGCGAAAAAATTTCCCGAGTCATTTATTTTAATTACCTATTTAGGAGATTAATATGTATTAATATTTAAAAAATTCAAGTATAAGCTCTCCTTATATTGTCTTCATATAATCCTTTATACTTTATACTCGTCATATTAATGAAACGGGACATTATTCATACGATACCTTTTACTGATTGGTCTTAATTTATACCATACCACATGCGAAGAATACCCTCATCGCACTAAACAGAGTATTCAATTCAGAGATTCGCTTATTATGATTGATTTAAGAATATGAGGAAATAGTGCAACAATAGCCTATTTTGAAGATATCGGTGTTGCGTCTTCTGGCATCCATAACACCCTACATTTAGTCAACACTGTTTTCGTCCAGGGGACTAATGACTATTCATAGAGCAGGGAAGAGGGACTGAGTCAGATAGTCTTCTAAATCGATGCAAACAAGCCAAACAGAGAGCTGATCTGAACGCTGACTAGGCTTGAGACTAATCCAGGAGTTCTCCCTCCGAGACGATAAATACTATACTTTCATCTATCCAATAATTAGACTAGGACTTATTCTCAGTCTTGTCATTGCGCTTCTATTGATTCAGAGCGTTTGTTAGATTGCAGCGCAGGACGAGAGCCGGAACTATCTCTACTGCGGACGAGATACCATCAGAAAGGGTAAAATATCTGAGCCTACAGCTTCCAACGACAGACCTATGTATTCTGTACGCGCCCGAATTCCATATATCCGATTACCACTGGATGTCATCAAATAACACTGAGAAGTCACTAACATACTCAATACATATTAATATTTTTTATCCCTATTTATTTGAAATAGGATAACAGTTACCATACAGCTAAGACAACTTGATGCAAATAGAATTCAGGCGTTGAATCGTAAGCATTTGCTTTTTTTATATGCGAAATAGGAGAACTACTAGCATTCTCGTCATAGGACGAAGTCTTAGAGGAGTCTATTCCTTGTATTATGATTGTTATATTAGGGAGAGCACGAGGAAGGGCGAGAGAGGAGAGGCATAAATAATCTAATAGGATCCTGGATGAGCAATATAAGTGTAGACAAGGTCTATCATGTAATCGACATCATTATCATTGTGTATGTAATGAGTTAGAAGAGAGCTTCTCCTATGACGCGTATGAATGTATATAGCAGAAAAATATTATGACTCGGTTACGATACACGGACGCTTCCAAAATACTATCAAAATCGAGAATCGAATGTGCTGAAACTTATTGAAGATCGATCCATTAACTCTAAACCACCAAAAATTTCACCAAATCCATAATTCCAGTTTACCCTACTACTAACTATAATTAAATATACATAATAAATAAATTAAAAAATTTTCATAATAGAGAATAACATTAAATAAATGACTTAACGTAATTAAAATTAATTCATAAGAGAGAAAACACGAGAATTAATGAAATCATCCAGAGATCAGGTATACGATGGAAGACCTGCATTCTAACATATTTCAACAGTCCCGCAAATAAACTTAATAATAAAACTAAATTTCTATCACAGCGACAAATTGTTTTCTGAAACTAGAGCGTAATGGGCATTAACTCTAAATTTATTATATACACTTAATAGCAAAACGTTTAACTATCCATTCAAAAAATTATCTAAAGTATAATCGGTGATAATATAAGACAGGCACGCTAATACGACGTACGTCACAAAAATACATATCTAGCACACAGATATATTTCATATCTATATATCACCTTCTTCGGTTACTCCAACCAATGATTCAGCACTTAACTATCGCCTGAAAACGAACAACTATCTCTCTAATAAACATAATATCATAATCATTTCTTCTAGCACACTATTGAACAGCGACCCTCTCGACTCAGACAATAATGAGGTGATTAAATAACTACTCCAGGAGAGAATCTAACTAAAATTAATAAATACTCAAAGACAAAATAGTGATTTTTTTATCTATATTACTGAAATGAGGGATATATCAACTTAGGTAAAAATAAAATTATTATCACTTCGATTTTATAGAGCTTTCTCTATTTTACTAATGATTTTAATTAATTATATATTATGTTAGGATTATATTTTGTAATATTTAGATTTTTAAAGTTAAGGTTAACATAAAAAAGCAAAATATCAATAGATCTATTGCACTAATATGTTTGAGATATAGGGAGTGAGATCAAAATGTACCGTAGTCTAAGAGTTCTATAAAGAGTATAAACTAAATGCAGAGATGAGGTTAATCTATTATATTATATTATTTTATTTGATAATTCTTATTCATTTGAAGTGTTTAGGAATATTACCTATATTTGAGATAGAGGAGAGTACCCGGACGCGATAAGGTGAGTAATTGAGATATTATTAATAGGAGTCAGATTTTCGATATCCTGGAGATACTTTTGAAAAGGCCTTAAAGATGACCAATTAAGATAGATATACCATTACTCTATACATTATTAGTAGTACCACAATAAAAATAAGTGACAAACGAACTTATCTGTAGGTAATTTCATTTCTTTATTCTTATCACCAAATAGTAATAAATAGTAGGTATACTTCACGTTAGTATAGATAATATCACAATTTTAACATATAAATTAAAAAGTTATACAGTAAAATAATCTGCCTCGGGCTTTAAGTTTATATTTATTATTGAAACACACTTGAGACCTGAATTATATAACGTCGCGAGTATCTGACTTACAGTGAGCAAGATTTTGATGAAAAGCGTATATTACTGGTATGAGGAGGTAGGATAATAATGATATTTATACTCTCTATCCATTAGATGATCATCAACATTAACTAATAATATAACAAGATCACACTAGTCATAAATAATTTATTTCGGGTGATGGAGAGTCTGAGGCTGGGCTGCGACAACCATACAAGGATGAGATTTGCACGCCTTTGCTTTCTGTAGGAAAATAAGCGATTGAGATATGGATAATGAGTGACATATTATGACACATCAATACGTTATGATGCTTCCGAGAAGTACTTAGGATGACAAATAGAAGCTAGTGTTAGGCTAGAGTTGTAGTGTATTCCACAATATCAGAGAGAGGAGTTTATTCCATTTCAATAGAAGACACCGAATCGAGAGAAATAATTAATAAAAGAAAAGTAGGAAACATGTACTATATAAAAAGAGTCGCTTGTAAGGAGAGGATCGATTTGAGATCAAATAGGAAGATACTAATTGATCTCCAGAGAGAAAAGAGCAATGCACGACAGAACAAAATGCGGTAAAATTTTTAAGAAATAACCGAAAAAAATATTTACTGAGTGCGGTTTGAAGAGATACTCATTTAGAGTCTGAGTAGGTGAACTCAATATTTAAAAGATCAAAAACACTTATATGACATAAGATGAACAAATCTCCTCCTTGGAGGGAGTTTGGATTAATAATTATTTGGAGTTTTTATCGTAATGAAATTTGCATTCCGTAGTGCTAAGTGTTTATCTCATAAATTGTCGTAGACCGATATTGATGATATTTTTGCCTACCTTATCTAAGGTGGATTTTTAATACTGTCTGCCAAACCCATTTGAACAATGAATATATAAGGTAGTAACTACCTAATTCAAATATTCTGAAAACTTATATGTCGGACTAGTAGGGAATTATTTTTCGATTTGTATAGGAACTTTTGGTAAGCCTGTCGTTCGTTCATTGTGTTACTTAGGGAGCTAAATCTGAGCACAGCTATGGAGTGGCATATTTATGCTTTGGTCTTGGACCCACGAGAGCAAAAAAGGTAAAAAAGTACTATCGTGGGATTAGTTCTCCTAATAGTATCTGGCATAATTGAGAAATCTTCTTTGTGGTTATAAAAGACAATGGAAATATTGTAGACTGAGAGAGTAATTATTTCAGGGTCTAGATCTACGTGGTAGTTTCTCGTTATTGTTATCTATATAACACAAATCTATGTGCTTAGATGTAAGAGAAGACACAATACAGACTATTATGTGCTATCGCTTCTTTATATGAATATGTTCAGTAAGATTCTGCACATACGTTGTCATATGATTATTATTGAGATTTATTAATTTAATCCTTTTCCCTTTATTTCATTGGCCGCCGAAGGGAGGAAGTTTATAGACAACTCTGTCCCCACTGTGATGTTTACTTAAGTATACGAGAGCGATGATAATTTTTAAAGGCTAGATTGTAGAAGCTTGTCGATTTCTAGTAGATAATCCTTTCATGTCTTTTTAAAGCCGAATTTAATATAAACTCTAAGTATGTCAGACGCTTGAAGGGTTTATGAATGCACATTAACTCAATATTTTTATCTTCCAAAACCTACTTTGGAGGTCCAGACTGGCAGAGTATCATGAGCTACAGTCATGTTTGTTCGGAGAGACATGATATAGAGTTTATTCCGGACACCATATAATAAACTATCGACTCTCTGGCCCGGCCGCATAAATCATTACGGCTGCACTCGTTGATGGATAAAAATGCGAACTTATGAGTTCCACACTTCCTTATTAGATAACTAGCAAGCATAAGTTACAAGCATTTATAGAGAGATAAATAATTACTATATAAAGGGAAATATTTATAATAAGAGAGATCAATGAAGATTTTATAATCTCTAAGACAAAATATAGTTAAATTAGCAAGCCATAATTGAAAACTTACCTTGGACAAGAAATCTAGAGTATTCCTCTCTCCCGCATGAGATATGATGTTGTAGTATTAGAAAGACTGAAGATATAACTTCCAGATGAATATGTCATCAAACGCGAGGGGACGATTAATGTCAAGCAATAAGAAATAAAATTACAATATTTCAATTAACAAATAAATAAGTAAATAAACTTCCCAAATAATCGTGTAACACAAGAAAAAGAAAAATATAAACACAGAGAGAGAATATATAATGTTTAGACACGTGAAAGTTCTATTATTTATATCAACTCCATGATAGGCTGTAGGCGTAAAGGCCGATTAAAAAAAGTGCAAATATTACATTAGTAACGAATGCTACTGAAATATGAAGAGAGAATTATTCCTGAACTTGGCGGGATATATAAGTAGTGGATTTTGAGTTTATGCGGTATAATGCCTTATTATTATTATTTTATTGGGAGTGATATTAATATTAATTAATATAGAAATTATGTTGACGTCTTTAACGGTATATGTATGCATGGGACAATATTTTATATTAATATATGTTGGAGAGAACTTTAATTACAAGAATAGTAAAAAGACTACGAGAGGCCAGTAATATATTAAAATCACTATATTTATTAGCTAGATAACATTTATTGGTATATATAAGTTTACACATTTTATAAAATATTACCGCAGCAAAATCACATTAAATAATAATTATTAAGTTACATCTATACCTTCCTTTACTGGCATATATAAAAATTTTTACGAGCATATATACGGATTTAGTTGTACTCCTCTATTTACAAAGCATTAGCGCACATATATATATAGAATAGATAATTATGTACATGATATTAATGATTCACTTTTTTATCTTAATATTGAGTTAAATACTTTTATATAAATAATACACTATAACAATATATATCTTGCAATATGAAACAAATTAGTAACCTATTTTCATATAATATACATAATTGATATATTATAATTCCACCTTGTAAAATAAGTAATCACAAATTCTCAAAAGTTGAGATATTATGACAAAAGAAATCAGAGAATATTTTTTCTTTAGCACCTAAACCTATTACCCCTATTATAAACACTAATAATCTGCTAGGCCTATCAAAGGGAAAATAAAGTATCACTTACATTTGTTAATAATACCACCACTTAGAGACTAATTAAAATGGTACAAGAGAGGGAGTATTAATATCACCTCTCGATTTTTATTATTGAGATCATGATAAGTTCATATTCCTACACAAGATAATAATTATGTTACATATCAGTAGAACCTCTCACCAACAGAAGAAATAGAACCCAATTAGTATATTATACAATATTAACTTACATAAATCTACTGTTATAGAACGTATAGAGTAGTATATAACTTAAAATAAAATAAATCTGTCTAGTGATTATCTTTAGTAGTATTGCCTTCAAGGTACATCAAGAAAACTCACGAGACTCTATTAACATATTCACTTTTTATTCAAATTAAACAAAAACATATAAACTCATGTCTATTCTATCTCATCACATATATCGTTCGCATGCATAATATGTCAGCTACTTATTCCTTTAGTGGAAAAATATTATATTACACAAGAATTAACCAAAAAATTTTAGCATCAATAAACACTAACAACTACGATAAATAATAAACGGATCTCTATTTCAATCATCACAAAACTCTACTTTACACAAGAATATAAGTGCCTAATCACGGTATGATTCACATACCACTTATATAGAACATAAATATATAGATCAAATATAAAATAAAATCGCGTCTATTATAGACAAGGAAATATAATATTATAATATACCGTAGATTACTAGAGATTCCAAAACGGGTGCGGCCTATGTGATCAAAGAATCATATAGAGTAAATACACCCATAAAAGTTACGCCGACAGGATAAGATAATGGTGAACGCAATTAATAGAATATAGTACACGCCTGTCTTAGGGATGTAGACGATGCGACGAGAAGAATCACAGAGTTACTAAATCAGGAAATCTGCGTACATAAAATAGAATACTCAACCGATCACGTGAAACAGGAAATATCTAGCGTGCATTTAAAAACTACGAGAATATATCCTCATGATACTAATCATTTCAGACAAAGTATCTTACTAAATACACCGGCACCACACTAGATATATAATTGGGAGCGCGCAGGATCGTCAAAGTTATCATATTTAAATGAAGCCTAGAAACAATAACAATAGAATTACACACAATAACCATATTAGTATAAGAAAACACAAACAATCGAACGAAACGACACAATGGACAAACTCTAGTTAATAAGCGCTTTTTTGAGGTATCTTAAGACAGATTAAACATAAAAGGAGATAACTAATTTGAGACAACTCTCAATTTATATATTAATCAATGAGATCAATATTAGTGGAGTTAATGTGACATTAATAATGCATATTTAGAACACACAGGAAGAAGTAATACAACTATGTTAATTGTTTCATTAGTTGCACACACGAGAACTCTCACACTGAGAGCTGTTAATCCCATGAGAATCAACTGATGCAACGAATAACTATATTTTAGACGACGATAAACACTAAGAAGTATACTAGAGTAATTACATAAACTAATAATATACAAAAGCTAACAAACCATTATACAAAACCTCACCAATATTCACAGATCAATTACACTAAAAAGTACGATATTATACCTCATACTAGCATACTTTGGAAAGTATCCACAATAATTTCATCGAAACGAAAAACGCCAGAGGGTCTCCTCAACGTTTGGCTACGTGAGTAAAGCTTCCAACTAAAGAAAAAAAAGAGTGCATTACCATCAAAATGCTGCTGGATAACCATAGAAGTCATACTATATCCTACTTACGAGCGAAAAATAAAAGTATAAAAGAGAAAGAAAAAACAACAAAATACAAGAACAATAATAGTCGCGCCAACATAACTATATAATGAGGTTTTATTCTGTTATTCTAAATTAAAATCTAAACTTATCTTTTAATAAATAAATTACATTACATTAAAAAATATATGTGGTTTGAAAGGTCACTAATATTATATGCTAAATTGTACTCTAAATATAAAACATTCTTTTAATAATTACATAATAAATCGAGAGAACAGACTAACATAACGTTTTAACCTCACTATTATTCAATCTATAAATAAGTAAAATTATAATGAAAAAGTGCAAATTATAAATATTATAATCAAGGAGATCCAAGTGACAATCTAATATCTACAATACCTACAATATATTTACTACGATAAAAATTATAACCTCATCACTCAAATAGATAATAGGAATTCATATTTATTAGCATCCATATATATATAGTTAACCTATATATATAGAAGAAATATATAAAAAAAAAATCTATATGATATATATATTAAATTATATATCATGTTTTACATTTAATATATTAATATTTAGTAACAGGGGTTATAAGATACAGGCAGGATGAGTTACTATATAAATAAATAATAATTTTATATATAATTATATATTAATAGGTAAAAGCTCTACGCTAGATATAAATATCTATAATATTATTATATTTATATATAGTATTTTTATTTAATATAGTATAAGGTTTTGTAACATTATTATTATTATATACAAAACAAAACTTACACAAACATCAATAATATAAATCTCACAATCCACATAAATAGAGTATACAAATTCAGTAAAAATTGTAAAACAATAAAACTAACCAACTGTAGAACAAACAAACGAGTGGGAGAGTACAATGACTACAGGAAATCATGAACTTTCTACAAATCACGCATCCGAAACACATGACTGGATCTCAGGGACTAGCAAGTATAACACGAATGGAGCACTAAATATTGAGACTCTGATCAACGCCTATCACAAACCTGCATTAAGCACAGCATCATTGACTATATCCCCCAATTCACTAACGCAATTAGATCACTAGGATGATATAAGCTAAATATACCTTATCACAATTTCCATGAGAATATATGATATTCTACAATATAAAAATATCATAATCTATTAACTAATCAATATTAAAATCCATGACATTCTCTGCCTCAATTACCAATATGCTAACACATACGAAAACACATCTATTTCCAATACATAATATATTTACACAGACCAATAGATACAATGGCATCGGAACGCTTAAAACTAGAGACATTACTGGGGAAAAGAATTATCTTCAAATCCGTCAAGCATATCAAATCAATCGAAGAAGATAAATCATACACAAATCAATAAAACTAAGATATAATATCTAATCAAATTAATAAGATCACAACATCAACGAATTCAATATCAATCATAGCCAATTAGATAGTATAATCCCCTCACAATAAGAACAAAGTAACTCATTAAGGTATTAGAGTTAAGCTATATATATATCTTATATAATAATTCGATTTAATAATGATTTATAAATTAATATAGGATGATACTATATGGCTATAAATCGTAGCCACCGAGCCCACGTTGTCACGCAAGACCTAACGGGAACAAATTCATATCTAAACACATTCAATAACAATTAAAGAGGATTCATGGTATACAAAGACTTAGTTACCTAAAGGATAAAATACATAACAATAATCACCATAACAACTATTAATAACTCGATGAATACAAATTAATAATTATTTATAATATACCTCTAGAGATGTAACAGATCAATTAGCAATTAATAATTGAATATTAGTTAGATTTAGGTAGACCCAAATATCATTAAATAGCTTACGAGCTAAAATATATAAATAACTATATATTATATAAAAATTAATCTAAATATGAAAAAATTTTATAATAAATAATTAATTCTACTAGTAATAGAAATTACTATTGAAATGATAAAAATATATATCAATCGTTAAATTATTAAAAAAATTAAACAATTTGTAACTTATATATTAAATTTTTCAAGTCAAGTGGCACTCAATCAAGTATATAATTATTTGTAAAGTGCAATACACCTTCATCATATAGAGATGCTATGAAATCATATCTTTATGCACACCTAATATACATGTGACGAAAGTACCTCATAAAACATCAACGGAAACTCTGCCCCAGCAGTCGTGAGTGAAGGCGTCGTAAAGCTAGCGAAGTCAAGTAATAGAGGAAACATAATCGTTCTGAATGATATGACTGATACGCCAAATCACGCTCATAATGATATTATGAGTATACAAGTTCTTGAGAGGCAAATAATACGTCTCGGCCAAAGTGCAAGTGACTGGAGCTCAGCCTGACCCTAAATAACTTTATGAGTACGAAGAGTAAATTAAGGTTTTTATTACAAACCAGGATGAAATAACCGTTTAGAAAGTGAAATGTCATACAGCCAACGTACATAGAACGACACACAGTACGCACTACACTTTTGTTTGATATGAGCGACACTTCCTGGGTACCTAAATACCCATGATTAATTAGATAAACTATATACCGAAATAAAGCGATACTATGTAGTTATATTGATAAAAGAATATACTATCGTATTAGTTATAATGAAAAACATGATATATAGGTATATTATTACTTTATTTATCTAAATAATCTAAAGATTTTAGAAGCAAACTAAAGAATGCTCGAGGAGAAACGCTAGTTGGGGATCAGTATATTATAAAAAATATATCAATTTCACTTTTAGTTTTAATTATTTCTTTGTATTTTATGAATTTTTATTTATTTTTTTTTTATGCAAGTCGTTAGATATATTAACATGTTTTTTTTTTTATAACCATAATAAATAAAAATTTACTAAAATACTAAAAATAAATCATAAATGACAACTACACGATTAGCCTCGGAGATTCTACTCCATAATGATTTATTAGATCAATTTTTTATATTTCTATTTTTTTAACTGTTCGGCTGCGAGCTTCCGGAGATTATATTAGAGGCGGCTATCAATTAGTGGGCCTCTCTTAAGTACCGCCACTGAGTCGCTTTACAACTTAATGATTACTACTAGTCACTCAATATATGATTCAAATATTAATATTTCTAACTAGATTTGTTTACCAACATGAACTATTAAAATTAAAGCGCATATAAGAGAATAAGCAGTCTCACGGAGCCATATCTGGCAAATAAAATATTAAGATATTTGGTCATAACGCTGCTGATTTGATAATCGTTTGCCCGATTGGCAAAATCTTAGCGCACAATAGCCAAATATTCATATTTCAAAAAATACAATTGAAGTTCAAATATATTATATATACTACACAAACTAATAAATACCGAATCGAAGGTTTATTACTCAGTCATATAAAACTAGATTATTGTAACATACAAGCAATTTTTGTTTTTTGATTTAGCTATCTATACTTTTCAAACTCAATAAATATAATATATGAAAAAAATTGATAAGTAGATAAGAAATCTCTATTAAATATTTTATGAGGTCATTGGGAAATTTTGCTCTTAGTTTTATTTAAAATTTAATTTCAATTAAATTAGAAAAATTTCAAAAAGAGTATATATGATTTATATATATATTTATATCTATAATTTTAATTAATTTCATATTTTATTCTATGCTACTTATTTATTTAATTGAATTTTATTAATTATACTTATATTATATATATAAAAATAATACTATATAAATTAATATTATTATTTGTATTGATTTTGATGAATTGATGAAAGTTATGATTCAATCTGCACTGTTGAAATATCAGATGAGTTTTATACATTATAATTAATAATAAATATATATAACACTTAAAATTTATATATAATTAATATATATTAGAAGTATATATTATATATATATATAAACTGAAAAAATTAACACATCGCAAAGAATTTAGAATTAGTTGGTTAACTTTGACAGTAGGATTAGGTTGTGTTGCGTTTATAGTAATGCAAACTGACAAACACAGGTAGTTTTATCCAATTGAAAACTTGTGAAGTATTCTAATTTGCAATACAAATTGTGTTCAGTCCGAGTGCATACCACTTATCCTGTATAACAGACCATTTTCTGTAGAGTGCACATCAAGCCCCAATGAATTCCGTAGTCAAGCGAGTGTGTGTAAATTTTAGTGTCATTGTCTTCATTTGGCCTAGAGTGCCTGAAGAATGGACAGTCGCATATCAAGAAAAGAGGAACTTGCGATCAGATGAACCCCACTATTGGAAACAGACCTCTTCCAGAGACAAGTGGCTCAACTATTGGGGGTCAACCTCGACCAATTTACAGTGTATTGGCGGATCCTCCAGTAGTTCAGCAACCGTAGAATACATGGTCGCCCAAGAGCTATTTCGGTGAGGGATGACAAATATTTCCATCTGGCAGTTCTGCCAGATGTTCCAAATTAGAGCTCAACTACGAAACCTGCTCCGTAGAGTCAGACGTATGCCCCTTTTCTACCGTACAGTTCAAAGAATGCTGCACGAGGCTGTAATGACTATTGAACTGCCTACCACCGGTTTGTTTCTCACCAGGATATATCGTGTTGTTCAATTGTAATTTACAGAGCCCTATTGAAATTGGACAATAGCACAATGGAGTAATGTACCCTTCACTGAAGAGTTTTGGTTAGCATCACATGCACCAGACAGATTTCAACGAGTGTGGAGATGTCCATGAGAGAGCTTTGCTCCTTGCAACATTTATCCAATGATCTCTTTCGGAAGCGGCTCTGTGATGGTGCGGAGTTGCATATGCTGGACAGGGGAATTTAACGGCTGAAAGGTATGTGGACGACATCTTTCAGGAATATGTAGTGACGTTCACGCCTCTCATTGGTGATACATTCTTATTACTCCATGACAATGTCAGACCGCATAATGCAGTGGTCGTCCATCTGTACTTCGAAGAGGTGGTAATTCGCCTCCTGCTCCTACCTGCGAAAAGACCGGATTTGAATTCCATAGAACAAGTTTGGGATATGTTGGGGAAGCGTGTCAATGACCAGGCACATGCTCCGTGAACAACATCTCACAAGATACAACCACCAGAATCGCTTCAACAATACCGGAACGATCGGAAGAAATACGGAGGATCAAGGGAATAACTACCAAATATTAATTAGAAGTTTTATTACTTTCTGATTTGTTATTTCTTGCAGTTTGCTAATATTACATTACACTATCTTCATGGTTTTATTCAATATCCCGCTTGTCCCTCCCAAATTTTCCTAACGCACGCAAGACACACCTTCTATAAGCAAATATTTTCAGCGATATGTAATAACTAAACGTTACACGCAATACAACCACGTTGTAATGTTATTTCCCATAAATGTAAGTGATGCGTTAATTTTGTCGGGGATTTTATATATATATATATATATATATATATATATATATATATATATATATATATATATATATATATATATATATATATATATATATGTTTGCGTGTTTAGCAAGGTATTTTATATGTTGTTATAATAGTTTTTAATACAATGTTAAGGGTGGAAATTTCAAAACAAACTGATATTATTAATTCTGATGAGAGATAACGATTCTTTGGGAGCAAGGCAATAGTTTTTAACTTAATCTATTATAATGTTAATAGACTTTTGATATTTCAAACAATATTCAAAAACTAATTTGTTTCTAATTTTGGTGACTAAACTGCCATACCTAATCTAAGTTCACTTTGTTTTAAGATGTGATAACAAAAAGACATTTTCAAATTACCTAACCTTATTAAAAGTCTTTGCTTTATTTTAGCTTGGAATATTGTCTTTGAAGTCTGCTGTAGATATGAATGGTACTTTAAATTTCATCTGCCAATTTTTTTTTTTTATCTCTAAAATTTTTTATAATTTAATTTCAAATTTCAATTTAACACGAACTTGTATATTTAATTCATTGATTAATAAGGCTTTCTACTTTAATTATTGAACTTTATTACTAAAAAAATTAGTAGATGAAATAATGAAATAAAAA
>JABUQX010131979.1:42500-44659 GCA_015478945.1 Trachelipus rathkii
TTTTATTTTTATTTTTATTATTATTATTATTATTATTATTATTATTATTATTATTATTATTATTATTATTATTATTATTATTATTATTATTATTATTATTATTATTATTATTATTATTATTATTATTATTATTATTATTATTAATGATATTTAAATTATAATGTTTATTTACCGTATCATATAAAATAACCAGAGCATATTTCAAATTCATTTGCTTTTAATTTATCATATAATTTAAAACATAATTTATAATTATGTTATAATTGAAATTTATTAATATATTAAAAAAAAATTAAAAACATATGCGAATGAATTGAAATTATATAAAATTTTGCTGATAACCGGAAAAAAAAAAAGAAATTTTGTATGATAATCTTAATGTCTTGAATCTTTGAGACTTTTTCTAAGATGTTAGACAAATTCTTATTTCCAGTGTGATAGAATTTAGATTTTCTATCGTATGTAAGAAAGTCTTAAAAAGTCGAAAAAAAAAAATATTTAAAAATTACAGATTGATATATTACAATGCTCAATCTTTTCTCTATTCCGTTGCAAGTAAAAATGCAAGTTGAGTAAAAAAAAACTTAGGGTATAAAATAATTAACACTTTTGAAATAAATATTATAGATTTACATTAATTAAATAAAAAAGTAATAAAATATAATAGTGTTTAAATTTATATAATATATTGGCAGAAATTATCTAATTGTTTTTAGAAGTTCGAGAAAATCTTACGAAAAAATCTTGTCCTGAATATATATATATATATATATATATATATATATATATATATATATATATATATAAATATATAGATATAAAAAAATATATATATATATATATATATATATATATATATATATATATATATATATATATATATATATATATATATATATATATATATATATATATATATATATATATATATATATATATTACGTTAAGTGCTAAAACATTAGGCTACAATGACATTAACATCGATTAAAGTATTTTCAAAACAAAAGGAAGAACACTGACTTAATTAATACATAAATAACACAAAAAAAAAAAAAAAAAAAAAAAAAAAAAAAAAAAAAAAAAAAAAAAAAAAAAAAAAAAAAGAAAAGCTTAGAAGAAAGAACTTACCTTATTATTTATTACTGTAACATTTAGCAGCAGAGTTAAGGAGGCCGAACAGGAAAGGGAAAATACAAAATAAAGAGAGACATTCATTACACAGAGTACAGAAGTATATATATATATATATATATATATATATATATATATATATATATATATATATATATATATATATATATATATATATATATATATATATAATATATATATATATATATATATATATATATATATATATATACAATCTAAAAGTAAATTAATTAAATATGCAGAAAGGGAAACATTAAATATATTTATTAAGTAATCACATAAGTAATGTGGTAATTTCGTAAAGAGAATAAAAAAAAAAAGCAGAATTTTATTCCTTATTAGAGTTTGTATTTTCATAATTTTTATATATAAATTCCTTCCAAAGAATCAAAGCTTCCCAATATTATTTATTGTAAAGGTTTTAAGATCTTGAGGAAATGAATGCAGATGAGATGGCAATATTATTGTGTCTTGAGAACATGTACATCAAAAATGGTTCTGTAAACTCTCGAGGAGGTGGTAATCAGATGATGCAAAATCTAGAAAATTAGGTGGATATGGGAGTTTTATACTGCTGAGGTCTTCAATAATTTTACGACTCATCATTGATACGTATTTGAGTTCGTACAATACGTTGATGGAACAATCTGTCTTTGAAAATGATCAAAATGGATCTTCCTCTCTTCAAATCGGTTCAAAGCAGTTATTAAACTTTTTATCTACTTTAATTGTTATTAATGACCGGTTGCAACTCAAAGTGGATCACATCAATAGCATGCCCGGAAATGCAAACCAAATCTTTTATTGTACGAAAGTCCATGATTTATATATTCTGTAGATACGCTCACCTTTAATTGGTCTAGTAAGTACCTAAGTTAGCTATATTGTATTGTGGCGAGATGTCTTAACCGCTAAAAATAATACAAGAGTGTAGTAGTTTCTTTGTTTCGGCATTTTCATATAGCGGAAATAATATCCAACTTATCAATACTAATTTTTGGACATTA
>JABUQX010131980.1:5000-15215 GCA_015478945.1 Trachelipus rathkii
GTGGTAAGGGTGTGTTTCCTGTCGCTGAAGTTGTGTTGGGAAAGGGTTCGGAGGGTTTGTTTAGTTCCGTTGGGTTGAAGAGTTTGAATTTGGTCGATGTGGGGGGAGACGTCAAATATTGGGGTGTCATAGTAAGTCCAATATTTTTTGGGGGTTTTGTTTTAAGGGGGAGGGGATTGTTGTTCAGGAATACTATTGGATGGAGTGAAGATTGGGGGCGGTCAGTAGTTAGGAGGGTGATGGAGGATTTGAGGGGGGAAGCGGTCATTCTGTTGGAGAGCAACCAATTTTCCAATTGTTGTAAGTATTCTTGGGTGTGATTAGAGGCTATATTTACGTCTGGGTGTTCGGAAATAAGGCTGATATCATCTGCGTATGTAATGAGTTTGGTGAATTGGTGGGTGGGGATGGGTAGGTCAGCTGTGAAAAGATTGAAGAGGAATGGAGAGAGATTGGCGCCCTGAGGTACGCCGTTTTGTATTTTAATGGAGTGGGAGAGGTTGTTTTTATGGAGAACTTTGGCATAACGGTTGGTGAGAAAATTAGAAATCCATTTTTTGTCATTATTTTCTAGGGGGGATTGAAGGATTTTTTGAATAAGGATGTATGTGGGGACAGTGTCAAAGGCTTTGTTGATGTCGATTGATGTTAGAATGGATCTATGGGATGGGGATTGGTTGAAGCAGTTGATGATGTGTTGGGTGAGGGAGGTAAGGGCTGTTGTTATGGAGTGGTTGCTATTAAAGCCATGTTGGAAGTCCGGGAGGGTGAGGAAGGGGGAGATTTTTTTTAATATTAGTTTCTCCAGCAAATTGACCTTGCCCGGAGCAGATCAGGTCACCACCCAAAACTCTTACAATTTAAATATAGATTCAAACTAGACAATGTTACCTCCCCCATTTGCACCAGATGTCATACCTCCCAGGATACAATGGAGCACCTCCTTCTGGGGTGCTCCGCTCTCGACGCCCCCGTGCCAACTTCTCTATATCTTCCCTACTCGACCTGTGGAACCACCCAAGAGCGGTAGCCGGCTTTCTGGAAGCGGTGTGGCCCTCCAATTGAGGTTGGTCAGTGGCAGAAGTAAGTGAGTAAGTAAGTATATATATATATTATGAAGGGGTTAAGTGAGTTGTCTTGAGAACCACCTTCAATAGAGGGATGTTTGATGTTGAAGAGTTGAAGCGTTGTCATGATAAAGTGGCGTTTCTTCTCGGAGGCTGCTTTGGAGTCATCAGTGGGGCTAGCAGCCTCCTGCCCCAGACGCACACACAATATATATATTGTCACCTATATATATATATATATATATATATATATATAATATATATATTATATATTATATATATATATCCACACACCCTATATATATATATATATATATATATATATATATATATATTGAAGGGGTAAGGTGAAGTCTCAAAACCACCTTCAATTGAAGGGATGTTTGAGTTGAAGAGTTGAAGCTTGATAATAAAGTGGCGTTTCTTCTCGGAGGCTGCTTTGGACACCATGATTGATTCCCCACGACACTCCGTTGTTCGGAGGGGAGCCATGTCACCTTCCGTTCTTCTTCTTTCATTTGAATATTGCGGATCGACCTCTCACGTGATCAAAATCTCGTTTTCTTTTACTTCAGCGAGTCCGCCATCTTCTCCTCGCTAGTGATTTTGGAATCTCTCTTCTATACAGTTACGAAACTACGTCTTGTTATCGAAGAATTATACTGAAAGCATTTTCCAAAGTATTTAGTGATCAACGCTGATTCTTTTGGTTGTATTTTGTGCTCTGAAAATCTTCGGTATAACGTATTCTCTCGAATGTAAACAAGGTGAGCTATTCGTGTATTATTTTCTAAAGCCTAGTTCTCGTGTCTCATATTTCATTCCGTGCTAGTAAATAATTCTTTGTTCTGCTGCATTGTGATACTTAATGAAAAACATTCAGTGAAAAATACTCTTTATTATACATTACATTTATTTAGATTTAAGTAACTTTTCTATATAATATAAGTTGACTACGCCACGAAAATATTAATATATATAATATCTCCCCTTGGATAGAAAATGTTAATTAATTAATCGAGAACGGATAATTTTAATGCGTAACTTTTATATTTCTCCTAAAATCCCATTATTATTAATATATTAAATTATTATTATTATTATTATTATTATTATTATTATTATTATTATTATTATTATTATTATTATTATTATTATTATTATTATTATTATTATTATTATTATTATTATTATTATTTATTATTATTATTATTAATTATTATTATTATTATTATTAATTTTATTATTATTGTTGTTGTTAATTGTTTCAATATATTAATTATATGTATTATTCTGTTAATATAGATTCTGACCCAGAACGTTGGTTTTTATGATTCCAAGTACCTTCATAAGTTACACGAAACGTAACAGTGGTGACCTGGAGTGCTGACGTCGTCCATCCCGGCATTCCTACAGCTACCTGGAACTCTCTCTCGTCTCAGCAGGATCCACAAGCATCCACATCCTGAAGCAGACGCATCATTTCATATAATTAAAAAAAATTAATCATTTTTTGCGATAAAAATTTTAAATAATAACAGGACGATTTCCTGTCCATTTTACATTTCCAATTAATTATTTTTACATTATTTTGGCCCGTAAAAGCGGCCTCATATATATTTTTATCACCCTTTATATATTTATTTGTATAATTTATTGCGTCTTTTGGTCTCTGACCATTATATTCCTTATATTTAGTGTATGTAAGTTGCATTTTTTAGCACATTTTATTTCGCTAATTTTTTTCAAAAATTTTTTTTATTTTTTTTACAATCTTACATTATATTAATATTTATAAATTATGTCTCCTCCTGATGCTGCAAACACCGACAACATCAATGTAATATCGCAACAGCCTGCTTCAGACAGGGAAACACCCAACGCTTATACTGGTAAGTTCGTAAATAATGATTTAGACCTAACATTTACGCTACTTGAGCTCCAGCTCGAGTCAACTAACGAAATTGCCCGATTTAGGGCACTCTTAAATATATTACCTGTTCCCGTTTTGCAGCGCCTGAAGGACATTTTACCTTCATTGCATTCTCACAATCAACCTTATACCCAACTTAAGACAGAACTCCTAAACCGTCTAGGAGAAACAGATGCTGAAAAAGTAAAAAAACTTTTGACTGGTGGTTCTCTTGGCGATCGATTACCGTCAGTTCTTTTATCTGACATGCTCAATCTGCTCGACGGCCCTCCCGTGGGTAACTGTATACATATTGTACGCCATCTCTTCCTACAGAAACTTCCTACAGAGATGCAGCTGCGCTTAGCAACTGTTGATCCCAATTGTTCACTGCAAGAACTTGCTACTTTTGCCGATAGAGTTTGCAAAGCAAAACCAATTACGACCGCAGACATACCTTCACAAGTTTCGCATATCTCGGGTTCCACCAGCAATACTAACATAACACCAGCGTCACTTTCGCATGTGAGTGAGTCAGTCAACGCAATTCGCCAACCACCGCCCACTGAAAATGCTTATATTGTGTGTCGCCAACTCCAGCAGGTTACAAAAAACACTATCATTGGATTTGACTACCATAGGAATATTCGCGCACTGGAACTCGCGTTTCCACTGTCCCTCCCCTCTACATAACCTCCCCCTCCTCTCCTCTCCTTCCTTGTTTAGTACTCAACCACTCCCCATCCTTATCCTCAACAACAGTATCCTCATCCTCCATCCTCTCATCATCCTTATTCACAACCTCCTTCATATCCCCAGCCTCCCCCCAATGCTTCAAACACATTATTCTGCTTACAATTTACGTTCTATCTATCTCTGCTTCTTCCAACATTGCAACGACGATTAATATACTGTCGCTCACCTAACTTCCTTCGCGCCAGTTCATTTCTTCTCCAGTTATCTTCTCAGCGGTTGGATTCAGTTTCCGTCACATAACCAGCCCAGGGCATTTGGTAGAAATCACAACGTTTTTGGAGACCAAACACTCGGGTCTTGTCTTTATAGCCTTGTTATCTTTCGTAGTAAATTTAAACTCCAACACCACTTCGTAAATACGCTCGGGGTGGTTTCAAAAGCGTCAAACTTACTTTGTGTCTACGATCCCTCCACCAAACTATCTTACCTCGTGATGAGTGGGAGCTCAATCTCGCTGTTCCACGTTATCCTTTCCCCAGTAAAAACTCATGCTCCAGAGGAAGTCCCGGGTTTTTTACGCGCCGCAAAACGGTACTCCATCAAACACTTATGGTACTCAAAGACTCCATCCAAAACGCTCTTCGTTCCCGTCTATGACTTACGTACTGGGACTTCACGATTAGCCGATGTCACATTTACCAATAAGTACAGGTGTACAACTTTGTCTACCACTACAACCTTTCTTTGTTGTACTTTGAATCACCAGCCGCATTCAATTATTTTTGAGATCTCATTTCCCTCCATGCCGCCTTGTATCCGTGCTTCCGTCATCGGATCAAGTTGGCATTACATCTTTCTCCATCTAATAATATTTTTGAATCATTATTAATTACGATTTTCCAGAGCTCCTTTCTCCAGTCTCCAAGTTTCCTCCAGTGATAACACAAATGAATGTCGTTTCATCACATTGAAAACGTTAACGGCAGCCTCCACATTCTCACGCCCGGAGTATCTTGCAGCGGATAAACTTCAAAGCGGCAAAGTTAGAGTTTGAATCTCTCTTAGAGAAGGGCATTATCCGACCTTCATAACAAGTTCCGACTATGCCCCCCAATTACACATGTACTCAAACCTAATGGGGACTACCGCCCAACTCGTGTGTAGCTACGCTGCCCTAAATTGCGATCACACCGCCCCGACTTAATAATTGTTAACACTCATTATCAGGGACTCATCATTCCACCTTCTCGCGCGACATGTACTATTCTTCTCAAAGATCGACTTAACTTTCCGCATTCAATTCCTGTGTAACCCGGACGAACATCCATAAACTGCCATTTATCACTCTCCTTCGGTCTTATAGACATTTCCTTCGTAACGCCATTCGGTTTTAAGAAATGCATAGTCAACTTTATTGATTGCCAGTGCTTCTCCAGAAGAACACACTTCACATCTCAGGCAAGTTTTTTTTTACCAGACTAAGCGAATATGGTCTATGCATCAACTCTTCCAAATGTGAATTTGGAGTTTCATCCCTAACCTTTCTCGGACATACAATCTCTGCCGATGGTATTCGTCGTCCTCTTGAGGATCGTGTGGCAGCGATTCGTGACTTTCCGAAACCCGTCAAACAGCGCCAACTTCGTCGTTTCTTAGGCATGGTAAATTTTTATCATCGTTTCATTCCATCTGCCGCCAAAATTCTCCTTCCTCTTCACGCACTTCTTAAGCACCCACGTAAAGGATCTGCTGCTTCTGTCACTGTAGATTGGAACGACGAAGCAACTAATGCCTTCACCTCCATTAAGGAAGCCCTTGCTTCTTCTGTGTTACTCATATTTCCATCCGACACAGCCCCGACTAGGATCAATACTGATGCCTCAGATTTCGCAGCAGGTGCCGTGCTGCAACAGTTTATTGATAACGAATGGCGTCCGTTAGCTTTCTTTTCTAAAAAGTTCCAGCCGCCTGAAACAAGTACAGCGCATTTGGTAGAGAACTTCTAGCAATATATTCTAGCTATTAAACACTTCCGGTTACTTCATAATGGTCCCGTTGAATTCCATGTTGTATAATACCGACCATTTACCCATTCACCATGCCATTTAAGCTTCCACAGTTAATACAGTCTCCCCTCGTGATGACACGCCACCTTGAACAGATTAAAATTTGCCCCAATTCACCACTGACTATTCGCCTATTATAAATTAAGTGTAAAAGACAACTTCCTTTGCCGATTCTTTATCCTGAATTAACGCCATCTCTCTTTACCTGGACATCGTATTCGTACGATATGAGCTACGCTCTGCGAAAGCAACTCGAAGAGATTGTTTATATCCTTCGTAGGCCATTATATACTTATCTTTACGACATTCAAATTGTAGAAATTTTTGGTTTTCCGCCTCTGTTATGCGACGTTCTCTTCCCACATCCTCGTTCACAGGTCGTATATCTACCATACCCCATGCAGCAGAAAGTATTTACACACGGCATTTCACGAGTTGTTTCGCCCTTCAGTGTGGGCCTAAAACAGTAGTCAAGTTAAAAAATAGGCAAAACATTTTCGGTTTCGGCCGTCTGGCTAACTAAAAAGGATGATTAAACAGTGGACAACTCCAGGCCTTCATACTGACACAAAAATCCAAAGTGACACAAGGCAACACTGGTCCGCTTCACTACTTACAGCAGTTTCAAATATCCCCCTGGTGAAGCGCTTCGACTCGCGCTGCACATTATATTTAGGTCGGCCCCATGAACTACCACCCGCCTGCAAATGGTCACACATCTATTTTAACTTGCAATAAGACCGTACATACACGGTCAAAAATGGGTGTAGAAGCCATAATCCCTTGCGTGAGATACGTTACACAAGCACGAGACAATTGCTCAGGACATTCCTATACCAATGAAAGATAGCCAGACATTTGGCACACCTTTCGACCGTGTCCACAGACCAGGGTAGGGCAGTTTAGAGTTCTCACTTTGGAAGGAACATTTATGAACTTTAATTTTGGCTCCAAGCGCCTTCGTCTACTTTGCAGCTATTCACCGTCAAGCTCAGGGTCCTCAATAGAACTCGTTTTCTACTGGCAGCTAATAGTGTCTTCTACTATTATGGCTCCTACCGCGCATAACCGATCCAACCTATGTGGTCCGGAAACTCTTCCTCTTCTCCTCGGATCTAGAACTTCATACAATAGGAAAACCTCCAAATGACATAAACAGATAGCTGATGCTCGATATATAACAGGTGTCTCCCGAAATACACATAGAGTGAGTTAAAATAATCCTTCCTATCGCAAAAACTACGAACCAGCAACCACCTTCCTGGCCCCCCTTCGTCAGTGTACGAGGCATGGAACCAATTTTGCCACGTCATCCCCCTCGTCCAACCTACATGCCTGCGGATTTGGACACATGCTCTCATGTATTAATTCGGCACGACTCACACCGTAGTCCGTTGCAAGCCCGCTATGACGGACCCTTCCTCGTATTGAAACGCTACCGAAAGTATTTCTTTACTTCACTTTACAGAAGGGGAGCAAAGTGGAAAATATCTCAGTGGATAGGATCAAACCGGCTTATTTCGACCATGATCCCGCTTCTTCCACCACTCTTTCTCCACTTCCTGCACCTGTTCCCTCTACCTCTACTGCGCAACATAATACCGACTTTTGCCCATTTGCCTTTTACCATGACACCCTTGTTCCGGCACACTGCATCGCTCTGACCCGGAACTCCTTCAAGTGTTGTCACTTCCTCGCCAGCTACTTCAGCGGCCCACTTCTCTACAATATCTCGCCCCGCTCCAATGCAGACACCTCGCCTCCCCTCGTCTCCCAATAACAAACCGATTCCTCCTTCCGACTCCTGGACCTATTCGGAGACGTCAGAACCCACTTACCATCTTGTCAACCTACATCACATCGCGTTATGTCACGGATTTCACTACGCGGTTGACCGATTTCACCTTGAATATCCTCATCTGAACCCTCAATCAGCTTCTGAGGAGGGCCATAGTTCACCCTCTGCCTTATCCTTACTTACTCACATAAAATTTGGAATCATTGCGGATATCGACCTTAACATACGTGAATCAGAAAGTATCTCGTTTCTTATTACCTATCAGGATGCTACCCAAATCTCCTCCTCCTGCTCGTTCATTGAATAGCGCTCTTCTAACAGTCACAGAATTTCATACTTGGTTAGTCGCTAAGACTATATACTGAAAGAGCAATTACCAAACTTATTCAGGTATCATCGCTTTACTTGCTATTGCTATGTGACTCCCTCTTGTGCTTATGAAGGAATACCGTCTAATGCCAAATAGCTCCCTCCTCTCGAATTAGATAGATGCAGCTATTTCGTGCATTATTTTCTAAGGCCTAGTTCTCGAATTAGTATTTACCATATTTGAACTCGCTGCAATGAACTATTCTGACTCTTTGTGTTCTTGCGGACATTTGATATTTAGTGAAAACATTCAGTGATTTATACTCTTTATTTTGCATTACATTTATTTAGATTTAAGTACCTTTTTATATATTATTTGTTCATATAAGTGAACCTACGCACAAAATTATTAATATTTATAATAATAGTCTCCCCATTGATAGACGATAATGTATATATTAATATGAGAATATCCCGTACATCATAAATATATTATGCGTCAACTTCTCTAATATTCATTAAATAATAAGCATATATATCCTATTTATTATTATACCAATATTTATTATTAATTCATTTTTTTTTTAAATTAAAATTATAAATTATTATACTAACATTTTACTATTATTTTTTATTATTAAAACATATAAATCCTATTACAAAAATTGAAGAATTAAAAATAGGTGACTGAAATATTACAAACAAACAACGATAGTTAACGAAAATTGAACACTCCGACGAACTCTCTCACTACCGTAGGGGCACCTTAGCAACCGGAGTTCCATAATACTATGTGATACTTGACTCCGACTATTAGGGGACCACACGAAGGGCGGAGAACTTCGCTTTTGAAAGAATATCAACATCTGGACGTGAGTGTGTTAATGAAATGGGTCTCACATGTAAAATAAAAGCATACGATTTCAGAGCACAAGAGCCTGCGATATCCAAAGTGTGTTACACACGAACTGACAATATTCACAAATCACTTAGTTAACACAAAGACAAGGTCTCTCACCAATGATTGAGCCGCTCTTAATTAACAAAAACCCTTCCAAATTTGAAAAAATTTTTACCATTACTATCCAACTGAATTTAAAATCGCAAAGTTACCCTTGTTCCCAAGAGCTCTGACACCTTCCTTCCGAAAAACTCTCGTCAGATTTCAATCCTACATACAACCAACTGGTAAAATCTTTAAAAAATTAGTCCATGGACAACGGTACATCTAATTGAATTATTTGCAAATTAAATGCGTGCTTTATATACCACAAATCGTCATTGCATTCACACAAAAATACTCCGATAACACTAGTGATGGAATCTGCTGGTATTCACTTACTGAAAACATTATACTAAATGTCACTAAACATATGATAAAAACCAAAACATGTGTACTTCTTACTTCTAATAGATTATCTTCGAAAGCTATTTCAATGTTAAAGATAATATCGATCAACCAAACTACTTCTTTAAGCAAAATTAGAGAGACTTGGATATACACAATCTAGTTCCACTACAATGGTTTCAGTACTTACTTATATACTGACCAGTATACAAACTAATGACGTTCATTTAGGAACACATTAATCCCAATACTTGCTTCTCAATTTACCTCCATAACGGTTGTACCCCATGACTACTATACTTGGGCCGCCTATTACTTTTATAATTATAATATATCTAATGATACCTTTCTATAAATTGTACACAGTTATCAATATCAAGACTCTCAATATGCTGACGTACTATCTATTAGCAATTACTTAATTATCAGATACATTCGTAATATAAAACAACTACTTACGAAAAAGTAAATTAATTAGTAATAAATAATAAAAACTATTAATAACATGGGTAGAGTGATCAAACAGATCATCTTCCCTAATATAATCTACAATAAAACAATATATCTAGTAATACATAATCAATAAAAGAACCCTGTTCAACTAAATGTAAGAGTCAATAAAAAATCAAATTAACATTAAAATCGGTCATAATCATCTGCCCCAAGTTACTAGTGTTATACCTATATATTGATGACAAGCTTTCTTATTCACAATATAAACATCATAATAGATCCTACACAATTAGGCGTAATTGTCCGATGGGCTAACTATGCTATTCCTTCCGCATAAGGAATTTGACTTCGTCAACACCTCTATTTAAAAAACCGTATAGCTTGAACTATAGTCTATGTGTAAGTCCTCTATCTCTATCTATTGTCTTTCAGTTGGGTTGTGCAAGTGAAATACCTTGACATCAACCTCTAATTGTTATGCAAAAGAAAATATTCGTGTATTCAGGGCCCAGGTCCAACTTACCGGGGTGAACACACAAACCCCCCACTATTCAAAATATTTTGTC
>JABUQX010131981.1:0-46328 GCA_015478945.1 Trachelipus rathkii
TATACATTACTAATTTCCTTTATAGAATACGAAATAAAAGCTTGGTAATTATTTCACACTATAAAAATTAATATGACCTAATTTATTATTGGTAACGAATGTTGGTTTATTACTACCAAGCCATATTCTCACAGGTTGCCGGGCAAGAACCACTTTTACCTTCAGGTGCAGGACTCTACATTTCTGGTTATCTAAACAAATCCAAAATAATGATCAAAGCCATACGAAAAGCAAGTAACTAACAACATAATAATGATATTTATCCACCTTGCATGGTAAACATTAACGTCTACAAGTAAATCCTAATGAAATAGGGGAAAACATTCATAAAAGAGCCAATGTTAAAATATTTTATCCTTATAAATTTTACATAATTCATTCATTCACAGAGCCAAGATATTTAGTTGACATAAAACGCATATGGCAACATATTTAAAAAGTATTCAGGCCACTGGATAGAAACATATAATAATAATGACTTCGCCGCCAGCTAAATACGATGCGGAAGGCGGTGCCGGTGTTATCAATATTAAAACTAAAAAAGGAACGATTAAAGGATTTAATGGCAATGTGGATTTGAATTTTAGATTGGGTTTTTATCAAATATTTTGTTAACTATTAAGCATAGTCAGTAAGTAATATGAAAATTAAAAATATAATAAATTGAAAATTGGACTAAAATTCCGAAAGTAATAAATTATAATACAATATCTAATGATAAACAATTTCAGACTTCGTATAAAGAAAATAGATCATCTGATTTGGATTATTATGATACTAGTGAGCGTTCTTTATTGTACTTATGTGACTAATAATCACAAGCGTTAGTCCACGTTGATTAGAGAGATCGCAGTCGATGGTTCTGCGTCTTCTTCTCGTACTGATTCTGAAGGCAGGATTGGCATGGATTATTATTTCGCACCTGCGACGTTAATAAATGGAATGGGATTAATAGAAGCATAGAGAAATAGGAGTGGCTTCGCTATACATGCCTCAAGATCTTACATAGAGAAAGAAAGATAAATCTGTCCATACTGGACAAACCACGTTTTCAACTCCAAAACGCATCTCAATATTCAAATAGACAGAAATACCTTAGAATAATGTTTTTATTACCAGGGTTTTTATTCCAAATTCATGTGCCTCCACTATTACTATCATTCAATAAAGACTGAACTATAATAAAATTAATTTCCACTCACTAAACATTTAATATAGTTTGGAAGACCAGACTTAAAATAAAATCTTTCTTAACAGTAACTAGCAAAGATTGAAAGTTCTTGTATATATGGACAAAACTTTGGATTGAAAAAGAAGAAAATAAACATTCTTAATCTCAAAAAATTTGTGGACCGTAACTCATTCCTCCAGCAATTAGAGAGTATCAGCGAGAAAGTAGAAGAGAACATCCAGGATCCGATGTTGCAAAATAATAGAATACATCTCCGATCAACTTCCAACAGCAATGCGGTTAAGGAGACGAGAGTATAATAAAAAGAGAGAAGAGATTATTTAAAGAAATTTAGTTAAATAATAGAGTTTTAAATAATTAACTATCATGATGTTATAAATGTCACAAAAATTAGTAGTATAATTTTACATGTTAATTAAATTGAGGCTGAAAATTAATTTATGTTTCTCAAAAATAGTGTCTTCTTCTTTAATATGTTATGGAAAATTAATAATTATAATACCAAAAACAACAATACTCATAATCGAGATTATAATAATGAAGAATAACTATAACTTCAAGTCTGCATAATTTATAATCATGGAACTTTATAGAGCTGCTGAAGAGGGTTGAGCGCGCATTGTCTCTCCGACGTTGGTTGTTCATGAATATATATGATAAGAGTTAAACCTTTTTGAATTCCATGCATTGTTTTGCTATTCTCTGCTATGTGCACGGTCTTCATTTATATAATCCATGAACGTAGATGCAGTAGTTATATATAAAAAATAACATTATATAAGTGCTGAATCGAAGCATCCACTATATATAATTACTGCTAATATCCATGCTGAGGACACCATTGATATTTATTGAATAATATAATATATAAAAACATAAACGATAAATATATCTATACTATATAACTAATAATATCATATATCAAAAAAAATATAATATAATATATATTAAATATATATAATAATATATATAAGTATATTAACTAATATATATTGATATATTATTTGGTTTTTGATGTTAACGAACGGGAAAGAGAGTGTATTGAAAAGATTTGGATATGAATATTATAGTATTAGTATAAGGTGTAGGTGTATAAATAAGTAGATGAGTTGAAAGTAAACGTTGATAAGAGTAAGGTTATGTTCGGAGGTGACAGCTCTTCAGAGTATGAGTATATATTTAAGTGAATATATAAGGTTAATCCAAACCCTGAGTACAAAGTATGCTGGATTTATAAAAATATTTAGGATATATGTTGGATAAAATTAGTGGAACTGAGTAGATATGAAGATGCAGTTAGTGTAAGTTTAGGTTATTAACATAATTATGCTGATATGAGATGTCAATCAAGCTTTGAGTGAGTACTCTATATTAAAGTGGAGTATGTTCTGAGTCGATAGAGTGGGAGAGGGACTAAGTCATTTAGTTTGCTGCTGTATAACTTGGCAACCCGTAACAGTAGAGCTATATTTCAGTTTGTTACCTGTGTGTATTGATATAGATAGGTAGCCGCTAAGGAATCCCTGAATTAAGAAGATCCGGTGCACTTCTATCTAAAAAGTACCAAGTGTTGTTGCAGATGGACAATTATTGCCGTGCGCTTACAACGTTTGTGTATATATATAACACCGTGTATATATATTTTGATGAATAAGGTTGATTTTATTTACATTACTTAATATTTCACTTAGGATTTTTGTGAGGTATGTCAGCAAGGTGGAGAAATCATTTTGTGTGATACTTGCCCGAAGGCTTATCATTTGGTTTGTTTAGAACCAGAATTAGAGTCTGCACCTGAAGGAAAGTGGTCTTGCCCAACTTGTGAGACAGAAGGTGTAACCAAAGAAGATGAACATTTGGAGTACTGCAAAGTTTGTAAGGTTGGAAAAGATCATTGATTTTTTAATTTTATAGTACAATGTTATTAATATATAAAATTTCCTTTCTGATTTTTCTCAGTATTTTGTATTTATAGGTTTTTACATATTGATTTTATAACTTAAAATACAGGAAGGAGGAGATTTGTTGTGCTGTGATACTTGTCCCAATGCCTATCATATGTTTTGCTTAAACCCACCTGTATTTGAAGTACCTGATGGCGATTGGACTTGTTACAGATGTTCCTGTGCTTGTGATCCCCTTCCAGGAAAAGTTCAGAAGATTCTTTTCTGGAGGTCAGTACTACTACTACTACTACTAGGGTTGGGATTAAAAAAAACGTGTTCGTTTTTTTTAAACCAAAGGCCAATTTTTTTTTTTTTTTTTTTTAAATTACTTTTTTTCATATATATATCAAGTCTTTTTAGGGTATTTAACATTAAAATACAGTAAATACAATATGGTAAAAGAGGTATGCAATATATAAAGTAGAGTTTAGTACTTGGTAAAATCTTATTAATGCTCTTGGGCATATAATTATTACATTACACATGATCTGATTATATATATAATATATATATATATATATATATATATATATATATATATATATATATATATATATATATATATATATATATATATATATATATATATATATATATATATATATATATATATATATTCTTTCTTTCTTTTCTTTTCTTTCTTTTTACCTACCTCTTCTTCCCAAGACTGGGAGTAAGGTGCGCTACAAGCATCGAAAAAGAAAAGCAGTAGGAGAATATGACAAATGTCGAAAAGAAAGCCCAGCTCTAAAGCCCTGTACCATTAATTAGTGAAAACTCGTCACAGACAGAAAAATCTACCCTAGAGCTTCATGGGGACCGCGATGGGCCCCTCTACTATGGTAAATCGTCACTGGGTTCATCCCTTTGGCTCAGGTGGGCCACAACCATGCTCCTCATACAAAACCCCGCCATTCTCTCCTATCATGCAACTTTATTCTCAGCCTGCCAGAACTCTAATATTTCTCTCCTTCCTCACCCACCACTGATCCACTTTTCTTCTTCGGTCTCCCAGCCGGTCGTTCCCAACACACTCACCACTATACATCCGCTTACAACTGACTATCATTCATCCTTTCCACACACAAACCATCTTCACATATTTCTACTGATCTTCATTTACCCTTCACACCACAACTTCTCTAATAAGTTCATTCCTTATTATTAATTTTTCTCACACCTAGCATGCCGCCCCTAAGATTGTCCATCGAACACATTGAACTAGATTCATACTTCTTATTCCAGACCATAGTCTCACTACCAGCTACAACATGAGGTAACAATACATCTTCTGGCAAAGACCTAGCGCAATGCAAGGCGACTTCAGTCCCTTATATCACCAATTGACAACTAATTGCACCAGCCACCTTCCTGCCACACAACTTTTCCTACTACACTCTGCATCATCCGTTCCCTTCATCCAACACATACCCAAATATTTAAACTCAGGGACACTGCTCCACAGCTGCTCCCACCACCAATATACCACACACTGAGAAGATCATCCTCACCAGCCAACCATAACTACTCTTATCTACGTTTACTTTCAAACCCCCTCCCTTTACACACCCTGCTAACTCATCATCCTCTCAAACTTTCAGATTCGCCACACAGAACCAATCATCCGCATATAATAATCCTCCACCATCTCCATTTCCATCATTCTAACACCATTTCCTGCCATCCCCATCTTGAATTCTTCATAACCCATCCATATACAAATTGAATAACCAAGAGACATACCACAAACTCAAGCCTCTCTCACTTTATTAGTTGAACTCAAACCAATCACCATTCATTTATTCTTACACACGCTTCTATCCATCGTCATACATACTTTGATTCCATTCAGAAGCCTACCACCAACACCATATATCACTAATACCTGCCATAAAGCTTCCCTATTAACTCTATCATACGCCTGTTGCAACCATTAAAACCTAAATACAATTTATTCTCTTCTTTCTCCCTATTTTCTCAATCATTTGTTTCAATGTAAAGATTGGATCCACACATCCTCTACCACTCCTAAACGCACCTTGTTCTTCACCAATCAGTCCTTCAGTCACTGACGCACTCTTTTTCGACCAAAATGCCAGGCATATACCTCCAACACTCACCACTCTATATTTCTACTACAGTTCCCTTTTTCTCCTTACCCTATACAAGGGTGCATTATTACTCGCTCTCCTCCAATCCCCTTTGGAACTATACCTCCATAAACGCTTTATTACACAACTTCCAAATCCAATCAATCACCATCTTCGCCTGCTCTTGATCATTTCACTAGTAATTTCATCTATACCTGCAGATTTACCATTCTTCAACTTTCTCACTCTACCCATTACCTCCTCCTTACTAATAACCTCATCCCCAAAATACCTATTCCCTTCCTGTACCATCAAACCCACACACATTCACTAACACCTCATCAGCTAATGCTAATATTGCAGATCTTCATGCTCTTCACTCCCTCACATCCATTTCTACTTCAGTTGCTAAAAGCACCATCCTTATTCATTATTCTATATATTATATATTCATTATATTCTATTCATTATATATATATATATATATATATATATATATATATATATATATATATATAACTATATAGGAAGATAGAGAGTAGATATATATACATATATATATATATATATATATATATATATATATATATATATATATATATATATATATATATATATATATATATATATATATATATATATATTTAAAATATTTTTTAAAAACCAATTTTAAAATAATTTAAAATAAATAAAGGAAAATCTTAAGAAAAATAACTAAACGAGATGAAGCTTACGTTTCGGGACTTATATCCTTTGGTGCCCCTCATCAGAACTAAATTTTTTTTACAAATTATTAAAACACAAAATATAAAAATATTAAAAATAAATAAAAATGAAAATATAAATTCAAGCAAAAGACAGAGTGGCGTCACATTCTTATTCATTTTTTATCAAGTATCCAAAAATATTAATTATTAAAAGTAATCCTTAAAATGATCTGATATAAATCTTTCTGTGATTGGATCAAAATTGGAAAAACTCTTCTGAATGTTAAATTTACTTTTAGAATGAGAAAAGATCTAATCAACTTGATTTAAGTTTTTATCTTTGGAACGAAACAAAAATTCTGCACCATTCTAATTAATAACATGATCTTGTGATAAATGTCTAAATACAGCACTATTACTGCCTCCTCTGGAATAGCCAATTTAGCGTTACAATGAGAATATGGGAATTTAAGCTAGAATAATGGAATAGATGGTGCTTTGTAACTGATGAAATGGATGTGAGGGGAATGTGTGGACAGAACACTTCGAAAATCTGCACAATATTAACAGCAATGAAGAGGTGATAGTGAATGTGTGGATTTGATGGTGCAAAAGAAGGAATAGGTATTTTTGGGGATGAGGTTAGTAAGGAGGAGGTAATGGGTAGAGTGAGAAAAGTTGAAGAATTGCAAAACTGCAAAGATAGATGAAATGATTGGTGAAATATCAAGAACTTGAGGCGAGATGGGCATTTATCACTGGATTTGGAAGCCAGTAATAAAAGGTTGGTTGGAGGGTATAGTTCCAAGGAATTATATAATAGTACCCTTATATAAGGGTAAGGGAGAAAAGGGGAACTAGAAATTATAGGGGAAGAATAAGTTTATTGAGGTTGTAGGGGAAGGTATAGCTGGTATTTTTATCTGAAAGAGTGTAATGAGTGATGAAGACCATTTGGTGAAGAACAAGGCAAGTGCTTAGGGTATAAATAAAACAGAGTGATGTGTGGATCAAATCTTTACATTGGAAACAAATGATTGAGAAAATGAGGGAAGAAGAACAAATTGTATTTAGGTTTTATGGATTTGCAAACAGGCGCATGATAGATAGAGTTAATAGGGAAGCTTCTTTATGGCAGGTGTTAGTGATATATGGTGTTGGTGGTAGGCTTCTGAATAGAATCAAGAGTATGTATGACGATAGTGAAGCGTGTGTAAGAATAAATGGTGTCAATGGTGATTGGTTTAGGATTAATAGCGGAGGAGACAGGGTTGTGTTATGTCTTCTTGCTATTCAATTTGTATATGGATTAAGTAAGTGTTAAATCTTGAGGTGTAATATGAAAATGGCAATAGAACGATGGAGAATGAGATGAGCACAGAGGGTGCCCTATCTATTATATACAATGTGGATGATTTGGTTCTGTGGCGAATCTGAAGAGAGTTTGAGAGATTGGTAGAGAGATTTGGGTATGTAAAAGGAGGGGCTTGAAAGCAAACGTAGATAAGAGTAAGAGTGGTTGGGGGAGTGAGGACAGACCCCAGTGTGAAGTTATGTTAGACAGAGCAGCTGGAACAAGTGTCTGAGCTAAATTATTTGTAGCATATGTTGACAGAGAAGGGAACTGATGACAGAGTTTGAAGAGTGGAAAGTCATGGAATGGTGAAGGCATTGGTAAATTAAACGTTGGTGAAATTCAACATGATCAAGTCTGAGCACAAATCCATGAAGAGGGTATGTTGAAAACAATTTATTGTTTCATAGTGAGTGACATCATGCATCTGAAATATGAAGTACAGATCCAAAGCCCAATGTGTTCAGATGGACAATCTTAGTGCCGTGTTAGGTGTGAGAAGAATTATTAAAATGAGGAATGAACTTATTAGAGAGTTGTGTGGTGTGAAGAAAGGGGGTAAATGAGAGAATAAATGAAAGTATGTTGTGAGATGGTTTGGTCATATGGAAAGGATGAAAGATAGTCGGTTGGTTAAGCGGATGTATAGTGGCGAGTGTTGAAAACCAACCGGCTGGGAGAGACCGAAGAAAAAGTGAATGTCAGCAACGAATGCTTGAAGAGAAATGAGTTTGGAAAAGTGGCGAGAAGAAAGGTGTGTATAACAAGAGGAATGGCGGTGATTGTGAGGGGTATGGTTGTACCGGGATTCCTGGCCAAGGGGGATGAACCCTTACATTGACGATCTACCATAGGGAGGGTCCATCGCGGTCCCGCGGAACTTTAGTGACTTTCGATCGCACGAGTTCTCACTAATTAATGGTGCTGAGGCGGTGGCGTCGGCTTTCTTTTCGGACTTTTGTCATGTTCTTTACTGTTTTTCTTTTCCATTGCTCGTCACACACCTTACCCCATTCTGATGGGAAAATAGAAGGTAGATAAAGAAAGAAGAAAAGAAAAAAATATATATATATATATATATATATATATATATATATATATATATATATATATATATTATATATATATGAAAGTATATATATATATATATATATATATATATATATAGTATAGTATATATATATATATATATATATATAAATATATATATAGAGTATAAAGAGAAATATATATATATATATATATATATATATATATATATATATATATATTATACATATATATTTTTGTTATTGATATGATATATATATATATATATATATATAAATTTATTTTTTTTTGCCACTTAGGTTTGTTGATGCCCCTAAGCCACCAGAAAATTGGCGTGAAAAAGTTGGCGATAAGGCAGATAAATATGTTTTAAAAAATCTTCGTGAGTTTTTAGTAAAGTGGGTCGACATGTCATATTGACATTGCTCATGGGTATCTGAACTTCAAATGGAAGTTTTCCATCCTCAGGTATTGTTCTTGAAGAAAACTTTTTTATAATTTTTATTATTATCAAACTAAGTTTAACTTACCAATTGACTTTGAATATGTACCTTTTTTTCCTTTATTTTAAGTAATATTTTAATTTTAAATATTCTATAAAGTTTATTTATGTATGGTCTGTTCAGATTTAAAGGGAACCAAGTCAAATTTTTGTCAACTTTGGACTATAGCTGTCATCACACAGCAAAACTATTATATATTTTCAATGCAATAGTGAACGAGGTCTCCAACTTAAAATTATATTTGCCATTTGATAAAATTTCTTGATACGAAGCAATAACAACTCTCCTAAAGAATATTGCTGAAGTGAGTAAATAGATTGATGATTCTTGAAAGATCGATGATTAAAAATAATTTCACTTTTCTTTTATTACCTATTTTTAAATTATACACCTCGCTTCATTTTACATGTGAGAATACAGCAAAGGTGGAACCCATTTCGCTTTGCGACGCCGCACGATAAAATTACTGCTATGGTATTTTGTTAAAATAAGTAAATCAAAGGTCACGACTGCCTTAAATTTAAAATGTTAATTAACTATAAATATTTACATTTAATATTCTCTTCTGAAAGAAAATTAAAAGATATTAAAACACTAATAATAAAATTAAACTTAGTTGACACTAATTTTAAATTAGATGTGTTCTTTTTCAAAGACAACGTCTCCATGAGATAAAATCCTTCTTCCACATTGATGGCACTCCCTTTCCTCTAATTAATTATCAAAATACATTGAATAGTTTAGTAGATTTAATTGCGCCATTAATTACATTAATTAATTAAATTTAAGTTATTTAAGTTTAAAACCTATTTTCTCAAATTTGACTTTCATGGATTTTGGTCTACTTTATTTCTGAATTCTCCATTTGTAATTCATGTTTTGAGCAGCGAGTATTTTCTTCAGAAAAATGTTTTATTTACAATTTTACTACATATATTCCTTGAAATACTAATTTTTCGACTTAATAAAAGGTTTATGTTTACATATATGAAATTTGGTGGTTCTCGGAATTGTTGTAAAGCTTAAAGTTTATCTTTTTCATAAATGATTTTCATGACAGATGGTAAGGTCATACTTCAAAAAGTTTGATCCAGATGAAGCACCAATTCCTGGTTTGGATGATGATGATGATGTTGGATCTGCTCGAAGAAGGAACCAGGAACCAGACCCGGACTCCTTGGAAGAAAGGTAATACTTGGAAATAGTTAATCTGAAATGATGTACAATTACTGGTAATATTTACAAAATTTTACTAATATAATTTTTATACAGGTAACCATCACTCACGGGCAGAACCCTTTTCAAGGAGGGGGAAGAATAATAATAATAAAAAAAAACTCATAAACAATGAAAAAACTCACCCATTCCCATTTAGAACACAAGTATCTGAGGTGACCACAGACGGAGTTTGTAAAGAGAGGGAGATTAAATACAGCATGAAAAACGGATAAGGACAGAGAATTTCACAGGAGAGGTGGCTGGAAAGAAGGAAGCTTTACAACAAACCAGCCTGAAGTTCCCAATATTCACACATTCATTCATGAGAATGTAGGGAACCCTTGTGCTGCTAGGGCGACGGGATGCGATAGGTCAACTCCCTTGAGCACCTTCCATTGTCTTTCCCATAGTAAGTGGATAGAGCACCAACGTCACATCGCAGAGATAGAGGGTCAAGGGAGTTCGAAAGTAGGGGACAGTTTTTAATCTTTTAGCCTTAGACTCAACCCTATCCAAAAGAAGGGCGGAACAGGAGCCACCCCTCAAAAGGCGGATTGGACCCATATATAATTGGAGTAACTGTATGGAAGAAAAATATTCCTTTAATGTGAACAGAACTAGCAGTTTCTTTAAGGCCTCCTTAGCAACCATTGTGATGTGAGCATTCCAAGATAGTTTATTGTTTATGTTCAGACCAAGAATATTTATGTTGTCCACAGGTGAGACGAGAGATCTGTAGAAAAAAAATAGGAAATCCCAACCAGATCAGCAAGAATATAATCAGGAAGTTGAAGTAGAGAAGCAAAAGTGAGAGCAGATTTGAAATGAGTGGAAGAATGGAGTCGAGTCATCGACATAAGAATGAACAGAGTTAGTTGATCAGCTGAGATGTTCGTTAATGAAAAGTAAGAATAAAGTTGGAGATGAAACAGAACCTTTCATAATACCACAATTAACAGGAAAGGAAAAAGAGGTAACTCCATTACCAAGTGCCAATATGGAATGGTCTGAGAGAAAACTAGACAAAAGTGAGCAAAGAGAAGGAGGAAACCCAAAGGAAGGGAGCTTAGAGAGCAGTGACGCATGCCATACCCAGTCAAAGGCTTTGGATATTTCAGGCGCCACCACACACGACAGAAGTCCATAAATCATTGAGATGGGAAAGAATGTCACCAGTTGACCTCAAACGTCAAAAAACCATACTGGCGATCTGAAAGGAGAGAATGAGAATCCAGATGATCCAGGAAATGAGAGTTGTGGAGAGTTTCAAAGGTTATGGACAGAATACAAGTGAGAGCTATAGAACGATAGAAGGAACAGAGCAGCTACCCTCTTCGGGATTGGTTGAATATGTGCCCGCTTCCAGCACTGAGGGATAGTGTCAGAATTAAGGCATAGAGAGTAGAACCGAATGAGGACAGGCATCAACCCGGAAGCACAATCCCTCAAAACACGAGGAGGAATGCTGTCTGGACCACTAGCCATCCTAATGTTCATAGATCTCAGGATCTCAAGCATCTGATCATATATAATTACAAGCGGAGCCATGGGATTCCTTAGAGAAGAAGGAGTAGGAGAGGTATTGCCAGAATAGTCCATGGGTGGAATTAGATATAAAAAAAAGGACTCCGAATAGCATTTTCAGGAGTATTAGCTACAGATCCGTCAGAGTGAATATGAGTAGGAAAGGCAGATTTACAGAAGTTATTAGATATGTTTTTGGCAAGAGGCGTGAAATTTTGGTAATAGTTGAGTTTAGCACAGTCTAAAAAAATCCATATTTTTTTAAAAAAAGTAATTGATGTTTTGATATGGGTATGAAGTAACGCTGCCACATGTTAATAAAAATCGGCACAATTACGATATATTTATAAGCAACATTAGTCAGTGTTTTCATATATTGTTTCTTTTTACGTTCGAAAAATCAGTAAGGTTTTGTTGTTTTGTTAAATAGACATATTTAATGTGTATGCCTAACAAAACCCATTATAGCCCAAATTTAATGGTTCCTTAACCGAATTTGAACAAAAAAAAATTCAGTAGAGTTAATATATTTATATATGAGAGATTTGGAGGAACTTTTTTAGTCCTCTTACGGTAGGACGAAAGATATTAAAAAAAGATTATCTGAAAAAAAAATTGATATTTTGTCATACTACGACTATTACCAAAATTTTTATTAGGGGATCCAAGCAGGTTAGTGCACTTTCTTTCATTCATGCTTAGCCTGACGAATAATATCCAACTATTCTGAGTTAAATGAAAATTAGTAAGAGTGTTAGAAGGTTAGTTTCTCCATCTCCGATAACGTCTGTCTCTATCCTGAAGAGCATGAGAACAGGTGCCATTGAATAATAGATTTTGAGAAGAAATAGAATTAGTAGAAAATGGAATGAACCTGCGCATTCCCTCGGAGATTACGACTCCTAATGTTTCAGCAATCACTGAAGCGCTCTTCGAGACAAAACAGGATTCATACCGAGGGTAGGTGGTAGTAAAAGGGCGATGCAATGCCCCCTAACTAACCCGATTAAAGTGCCAGAAAGTGCGTTTAGGATATGGTGGAGCTGCTGGAGGAGTGTTAAAATTAAGAGCTACAAGTTTGTGGTCGAAGTTACCGATATGAGGGAAAATTGTGTATTTGTAGGAAGGAGAAGTGGTGAATCATAGGTCAAAAGTGTTCAAGAACAGGTTAGGACGACTTGGGATGTGTGTAGGTTTCTTAATCAACTGTTACAGATTGATGAGAATACTGAATGTTTTGGCCTTTCCACCTGTATCTATATGAGAGGAGCCCAACCACCTAGTGTGGTGTACATTGAAGTCTCCTAAGTAGAGGACTGAGCAGCATTTGGATAAGTAACAGTCTCGTGAGAGGTAGGAAGATATTTAAAAATAGCCGGGAAATCTGTTCCATTTGGATAGTAGTAGTAGGAGTAAGAAATATCTTCAGCTGTAGAATATCAAAGTTAGGAGACTCCAGTTTTTTGAGACGTGTTACCAGAGCGTGAATGTTTATATAGGCACATACTCCACCTTTAAGTTGGAAATTGTGAAAAAAGTTTGTTAGAGATATTTAGTTTATTATAGAGATTCCATAGAGAGTTGAGTGTTAGACAGAGGTAAGAGGTTAGGATGAGAGTTAGATAGGTGATACTCCACAGATTCGAAATTAACGTCTAGGCCACGGACATTGGCAAAGTCAACACGTATTATCATTCGTACAATCATGCGCACGCCCACAAAAAAAAAAAAAATACTAGTAACCTACATTAAAACCTAAAAAATAAAATTTTTGATAACTTATGTTTGTCTACATAAACACTCAAAATGTATTTACATCATGATAAAAAATGCTTTATAGTGTCCAGTATAATGTGTAGCTCATCTTGATATATTATTGTGATCATTACTGAAATATTTTTATTGTGGCCTATGTTTACAGTTGTTTATACAATTTTTTCAGATTTTATAAATACGGTATTAAATCTGATTGGCTGAAAGTTCACCGTGTCATTAATCATCGTACTTTACGAGATGGTAGTACCCAATATCTGGTTAAATGGAGAGAATTGGCTTATGACCAAACAACGTGGGAAGATGAAGATGAAGATATTCATGGTTTAAAACGGGCTATCGATTATTATCTTGATCTGAGGGTGGCATGCAACGCAGACAGTGGTATGCACACTTCAATTTTTTAAATGATTTTCTAAGCAGTCACCTGCAATATTATTATTATTATTATTATTATTATTATTATTATTATTATTATTATTATTATTATTTTTATTTTTTTTATTTTTATTTTTATTATTTTTATTACTTTTATTTTTATTATTATTATTATTATTATTATTATTATTATTATTATTATTATTATTATTATTATTATTATTATTATTATTATTATTATTATTATTATTAATATTAATATTATTATTAGTATTATTTCTTTCTTTCTTTCTTTCTTTCTTCACCTTCCTCTTTGCCCCAAGGCTGGGGGTAGGTGCTCAGCCTGGCACATCGGAAAAGAAAAAGCAGTAGGAGAACGCAGCCAAACGTCAGAAAGCCCAGCCTTTGCCCCCCTCTGTACCTGTTATTAGCAGGGAGACTCGTCTGGACAGAAAATCCACCCTAGGCATCATGGGACGGACCCTCACTATGGTAATCGTCAATGTAGGGTTCATCCCCTGGCCAGCCACAACCATGCCCCCATACAAAACCCCGCATTCTCTCTATCCTTCACCTTTTTTCTCGCCTCTGCCAAACTCCCACCTCTCTCCTTCCAGACATTCGTTGCCGACTCAATCCACTTCCTCTTCGGTCTCCCAGCCCGGTCGATTCCCAACACACTACCACTATACATCCGCTTAACCAACCGGCTATCACTCATCCTTTCCACATGGCCAAACCATCTCAACATACTTTCATTTATTCTCTCATTTACCCCTTTCTTCCTACACCACTCTCTAATACGTTCATTCCTCTCTTTATCAATTCTTCTCACTTTTCAGCACTAAGATTGTCCATCTGAACATTGAACTTTAGATCTACCTCTTATTCCCGAGACCATAACTACTATACACTAATACAGGTAACAACATACCCTCATGTAAGACCTAGCACACTCAAGACTTATCCATTCACCAGTGATTTAATTGCACCAGCCACCTTCCTGCCATTCTACTTTCCTACTACTCTGCATCGTCCGTTCCCTTCTCATCCAACATATACCTAAATATTTAAACTCAGACACTTGTTCTAGCTACTCACCATCTAACATAGCTTCACTCCGAGGACTGTTACTCACAACCATACTCTTATCCACGTTTACTTTCCAGCCTCCTTTACACACCCTGTAAATCTCTCTACCAACCTCTAAAGCTCCTCTTCAGTTCTTGCCCACACAGAACCAAATCATCCGCATATAATGGGGTAGGGCACCTCCACTCATCTCCATTCTCCACCATTCTAACACCATTTCCTCCATCCCCACCTCGAATTCTTTCATAACCCCATCCATATACAAATTGAATAACCAAGGAGACATAACACAACCTGTCTTACTCGCTATTAATCCTAAACCAATCACCAATGACACCATTTATTCTTACTTCCACTATCGTCATACATACTTTTGATTCATTCAGAAGCTCCCGCAACACCATATATCACTAACACATATATAACGCTTCCCTATTAACTCTATCATACGCCTGTTGAAATCCATAAAACCTAAATACAATTTATTCTTCTTCTCCCTCATTTTCTCAATCATTTGTTTCAATGTAAGATTTGTCCACACATCCTCTACCACTCCTAAACGCACCTTGTTCTTCACCAATCAGTCCTTCAGTCACTCGACGCACTCTTTCGACCAAAATACCAGCATATACCTTCCCTACAACACTCAGTAAACTTATTCCCCATAATTTCTACAGTTCCCCTTTTCTCCCTTACCCTTATATAAGGGTACTATTACCGCTCTCCTCAAATCCCTTGGAACTATACCCTCTATAAACGCTTTATTACACAACTTCCAAATCCAATCAATCACCATCTCGCCTCCGTTCTTGATCATTTCACCAGTAATTTCATCTATACCTGCAGATTTACCATTCTTCAACTTTTTCACTCTACCCATTACCTCCTCCTTACTAATAACCTCATCCCCAAAATACCTATTCCTTCTTGTACATCAAACCCACACACATTAACTATCATCTCTTCATTACTGTTAATATTGTGCAGATTTTCGAAGTGTTCTATTCACACTTCTCTCACACCTACTTCATCAGTTACAAAAGCACCATCCCTATTCATTATTCTAAGCAGATTCCCCTTATTCTCATTCTTAACCTTTCGCGCTTCCTTCCAGAAGAGCTTCCTATTCCTTTGTAAGTCCCCATTCATCCTCCTTCCAAACTGTTCATTTACCTCTTGTTTTCTTCCTACGTATACACCTTTTAGTATTTCTTTTTTCCTCCTTATATAATTCCAAGCATCTTTCTTTTGAGACTTCGTACATTCAACCACGCTTCTTTTTACCTTTAACCGATTTCATCACCTCTTCATTCCACCATTCACTGTTAACATTCTTACTTCCTACTTTAGCACATCCACATACTTCCTTTGCACTACTAACAATTGCTTCCTTCATTTGCCCCCAGATTTGTTCAGTATCAACTTGTTCACATTCAACCGTTTTACTAGCGAGCGCTCTTACATACTTATCCTTATTATCTTGCTCACTTAACTTCTCACTCTTAATTTTACCTACTTCCTTTCGTATCACCTTCCTCTCCATCCAAGCCCCCACTAACTTAATTTTACATAGAACAACATAATGATCCGATAATCCCATTCCTAAACCCCTAACTGATTTAACATCCAACACATACTTCAACATCTCCTTCTTCACCAACACTAAATCAATCATGCTTTTCACTTCGATACCATCTCTACCTACACCAACTCTAGTATACTTATGGATACTCTTGTGTTTAAAGAAAGTATTACTTACACACATACCTCTCTCTTCACAGAAATCAATCACCTTCCTACCATTCTAATTTTATTATTATTATTATTATTATTATTATTATTAAACTAAACTTCCATTATTGAGCTTTTGTCCCTATTCATTGTCAGCACGAGAGACTGGTAGGAAATCGAGCTTTGAATTATTATTATTATTATTATTATTATTATTATTATTTATTATTATTGTGTGTGTGTGTGTGTGTGTGTGTGTGTTATTATTATTTATTATTGTGTGCTGTGGAGATCCCTGTACATCCACTCAAAAAAAAATTATTATTATTATTATTAATAATAATTAAAAGAAATACTAAAAGGTGCATACGTAGGAGAAAAGAAGAGGTAAATGAACAGTTTGGAAGGAGGAGAATGGGGACTTAGAAGGGAATAGGAAGCTCTTCTGGAAGGAAGAGCGAAAGGTTAGGAATGAGAATAAGGGGAACCTTCTTAGAATAATGAATATGGATGGTGCTTTTGTAACTGATGAAATGGATGTGAGGGGAGTGTGGAAAGAACACGTCGAGAATTTGTATAACAACAGTAATGAAGAGGTGATAGTGAATGTTGTATGTGGGTTTTATGGTGCAAGAAGGAATAGGTATTTTGGGGAGGAGGTCATTAGCGAGGAGGTAATGGGTAAAGTGAGAAAGTTGAAGAATGGCAAATCTACTGCAGGTATAGATTAAATTACTGGTGAAATGATCAAGAACAGGCAAGATGGTGATTTATTGGATTTGGAAGTTGTGTAATAAAGCGTTTATGGAAGGTAAAGTTAAGAGTGATTGGAGGAGAGCAGTAATAATAAGAGCAGTAAGGGTAAGGGAGATACGGGGAACTGTAGGAATTATAGGGGAATTAGTTGATTGAGTGTTGTAGGGAATAGTCATATGCTGGCATTTAGTCGAGAGTGCGTCAGGTGACTTGAAAGAACTGATTGATGAAGAACAAGGTGCGTTGTGTGAAATGTGTGTGGATCAAATATTTACATTGAAATGACTGAAAAATGAGGGAGAAGAAGAATAAATTATATTTGGGTTTTATGTTGTAACAGGCGTATGATAGAATAAATAGGGCTATGGCAGAGTGTTAGTAATATATGGTGTTAGTGGTAGGCTTCTGAATGGAATCAAAAATATGTATGACGATAGTGAAGCGTGTGTAAGAATAAATGGTGTCAAAAGTGATTGGTTTAATATTAATAGCGGAGTGAGGCAGGGATGTGTTATGTCCCCTTGGTTATTCAATTTGTATATGGATGGAGTTATGAAAGAATTAGGGATGGGGTGGCAGGAAATGATGTTAGAATGATGGAGAATGGAGGTGAGTGGAGGGTGCCCTACCTATTATATGCAGATGATTTGGTTTTGTGTGGCGAATCGGAAGAGAGTTTGAAAGGATTGGTAGAGGGATTTTTCAGGGCGTGCAAAAGAAGGGGTTTAAAAGTAAACGTAGATAAGAGTAAGGTTATGGTTGTGAGTGAGGACAGTCCTCGGTGTGAAGTTATGTTAGATGGTGAGCAACTGTGACAAGTGTCTGAGTTTAAATACTTATGATATATGTTGGATGAGATGGGAATGGATGATGCAGAATGTATTAGAAAAGTTGTGAATGGTAGAAAGTTGGCTGGAGCAATTATTCTTTGGTGGATGTATAGAGACTTTGTTTTGAGTGGGCTAGGGATGCTTACATGGGGGTATGTTGTTGCCTAGCCAGTTGGCCAATCTAGTTAAAACAAGGTCTGGAATAGAAGATGTCTAAAGTACAATGTGTCCAATGCAATCTTCAGGGAGCTGGGAGGCGAGAAGAAGGCATGTGAAAATTAATGACGCATTAGGGAGTTGTGTGGTGTTAAGAAAGGAGTAAATGAGAAAATAAATGAAAGTACATTGAGATAGTTTGGTCATGTGGAAAGGATGGGAGGTGGGTCGGTTGAGTTAAGCTGTATGGAGGTGAGTGTTGGCTGGGAAATCGACCGGCTGGAAGATCGAAAAAGTGGATTGAGGTCAGTCAAGATGCCCTGGGAGGGGAGAGGGAATGTGAGTTTGGCAGACCTTAGAGAAAGGTGCATAATGGTGTGAACGGTGGGGTTTTTGTATTGTTGCCAACCTGGGCCAAGTGATGAACCCTACAGTGACGAGATGCTATAGTGAGGGGTCCTTCTTGGATCCATGAAACTCAGGGTGGATTTTTCTGACAGAGGCGAGTTCTCACTGAAAGGTGTAAAATGGGCGGTAAGGCTGGGCTTTCTTTTCGACTTGCGTCTTATTATTCTACTACTTTCTTGTTTCCAGTGCATGCTACGCACCTTGCCCTCAGTCCTGGGGAGAGAGGGTGGATGATGATGATACTTAAACTTTCATTCTTCCTTGGTCCTCCCATCATCTGAGGACTTTAGTTCGCTATAAGAAAGTTATACAGCCTCTGGTATGGTTAAGATATTCAGAAGGAAATAAATTCAATATATAGAAAATGTTCTACTTTGTTTTTAATATGAACTGTATTGTGTCCACGTTTGCGTCAGGGTATCTTTGACACTACAGACTATCTTTTCTATTTCCAATGAGTTCTTTGGTTAGAACATTGGTGGTTAACCTATTTTTATTGTGGTCATGATTACATTATTGTCAGTAAAATTGTCATAATATCCAAAAATAGTTTTACAAATAAATATTGAGACATGTTGGTTTATTAAAAAAAATTGCATTCTAACTTACTCTCAATATGAAAATTTATGGTCGTTTTTCATCACAAGTTTCATGATATTTAAATAGCATCTATGTTCAATGAGCATGTTAGTTGTGCTTCTAAATTTATTAATAAGCTGAAATCTGGATGGGAACAATTCTATCATTCTAAAATGCTGGAAGAAGTTATATTTAATCCGGAAAATTAAAATGTTAAAATATATTAAATACAAATTAAATAAAATATAAAATTTAATTTTAAATTTTATGAATCAGTGTTGGCCACAATTGTATTGTCCATTGACCATGTGACCAACACCAATCTGTGCTAAGGTTATATTCCGAGAATATTTTTTTAGCTAATTTCAAAACCTGCTTATTTAACTAAATTTAAAATTTATTACCACATTATTACTCTACAGGAAGAAAAAAGGGTAAAAAGAAAGGAAAAAGCCGAACCAGAGAACTTGGAGAAGATGACAGAGAACCTGCTTCACCGAGAAGGTTTACACCTCCACCAGAGAAACCTTTAACAAACTTGAATAAAAAATGGGAAAAGCAGCCAGACTTTTTGGAAAATTCTGGCTTAAATCTTCATGAATACCAATTAGAAGGAGTTAATTGGCTGAGGTAATAAATTTGTCAATCACTCGCCGTATGTTTTCAAATATTTGTAAAATTTTAACCAGATTTGTGTTTTTGTTTCAACAGAACCAATTTGTACGTAAATTTTGGGAAATAATTTTTATATATAAAGAATACTATCAAGTAATTTCCTTCGGTCTAATATATATATATATATATATATATATATATATATATATATATATATATATATATAGTGACACATGTATATACTATATATATATATATATTTCTTTCTTTCTTTTTCTCTTATATACATTTATATATACTTCTTCCTCTTCTTTTTCTTCTTAATATATATATATATATATATATATATATATATATATATATATAAATATAACATATATATATATATATATATATATATATATATATATATATCTTTATATATATATATATATATATATATATATATATATATATATATATATATATATATATATATATATATATATATATATATATATATATCTTATAGGTATTCATGGGGTCAGGAAACCGACACTATTTTAGCCGATGAGATGGGTCTCGGAAAGACCATCCAGACCATCGTGTATCTCTATTCTTTATACCGAGAGGGTCACTCAAAAGGCCCTTTCCTAGTAGCTGTTCCTTTATCAACGATCATTAACTGGGAGCGTGAATTCGAAATTTGGGCTCCTGACTTTTATGTTGTGACATATGTTGGAGACAGAGACTCACGAGTCATGATTAGAGAACATGAGTTATCATTTGAAGAAGGAGCCGTTAGAGGAGGTGTTAAGGCATCCAAATTAAGGACGAGCAATGTAAAATTTAATGTCCTCCTAACCTCTTATGAGATGATTAGTATGGATCAGGCTTGTTTGGGCTCAATTGAGTGGGCATGTCTTGTTGTTGATGAAGCTCATAGGCTCAAAAATAATCAATCAAAAGTAAGATAAATGTTTTTATTTTATTTTTTCTTATAAAATATTGTAGCATTATTATTGTTGCTGTGGTATATTACCATTTTTTATATTTAGGTATAATTTCATTATATATATATATATATATATATATATATATATTTATTTAGTTCTTCAGCAATATATATATATATATATTCTTTATATATATATATATATATATATATATATATATATATATATATATATATATATATATATATATATATATATATTTTATATATATATATATAGTGAGAGTGCATATATTTATATATATAATATATAGTATTTAATAATAATAATAACATATAATAACCTTAATATATATATATATTTAATATATAATATTATATATATATATATATATATATATATATCTTTTTCTTTAGTTCTTCAGAGTTCTGAACATGTATAATATCAATTATAAACTTTTACTAACGGGAACGCCTTTGCAAAACAACTTGGAAGAACTTTTCCATTTATTGAATTTCTTGTGTCCAGAAAAATTCTCTGACCTGGCAACTTTCCAGAATGAATTTGAAGATATTGCTAAAGAAGACCAGATTAAGAAACTTCATGATCTCCTAGGACCTCATATGCTTAGGAGATTAAAGGCAGATGTACTCAAGGTAAAATTTCTTTTGCAAATTTAACTTTAACATAATAATAATAATAATAATAATAATAATAATAATAATAATAATAATAATAATAATAATAATAATAATAATAATAATAATAATCAAATCAAAAATACTTTATTCTGTCCATGGTGTATTACATAATACTTAATATTAAAAAAAACAACAACAATTTAATATAAAAATAAATACATATATAAGAAATGGGCTTCTAAAGGGACGTTTTCGTCCTTTGAGCCCATGAAGTGATATATGGTTTTATATTCAAATTTATATTTAATAGAGAAATCGTAAATTAAAACAGTTTATATAATATGAAATAATCCTAATCCTAACAAACTAGATGATAATAATAATAATAATAATAATTTTTCTTTCTTTCTTTCTTCACCTTCCTCTTTGCCCCAAGATTGGGGGTAAGGTGCTGTACAAGCATCGGAAAAGAAAAGCAGTAGAGAACATGACAAACATCGAAAAGAAAGCCAGCGCCACGCCCCCCTCTGTACCGTATTAATTAGTGAGAGTTCGTCACAGAAGACAGAAAATCCACCTAGAGCATCATAGGACCGCGACGGACCCTCACTATGGTAAATCGTCAATGTAAGGGTTCATCCCCTGGCCCAGGTGGGCCACAACCATGCCCCCATACAAAACCCCGCCATTCTCTCCTATCATGCACCTTTATTCTCGCCTCTGCCAAACTCACATTTCTCTCCTTCAGACATTCGTTCACCGACTCAATCCACTTTCTCTTCGGTCTCCCAGCCGGTCGGTTCCCAACACACTCTCCACTATACATCCGCTTAACCAACCGACTTTCATTCATCCTTTCCACATGACCAAACCATCTCAACATACTTTCATTTATTCTCTCATTTACCCCTTTCTTTACACCACACCACTCTCTAATACGTTCATTCCTCACTTTATTAATTCTTTTCACACCTGGCATGCCCCTAAGATTGTCCATCTGAACACATTGAACTTTAGATCTATACTTCTTATTCCAGACCATAGTCTCACTACCATACAATAACACAGGTAACAACATACCCTCATGTAACTCTAGCGCACTCAAGACTTAGTCCCTTTACATTCACCAACGATTTAATTGCACCAGCCACCTTCCTTCCATTCACAACTTTCCTACTACACTCTGCATCATCCGTTCCCTTCTCATCCAACACATACCCTAAATATTTAAACTCAGACACTTGCTCCTGTTGCTCATCATCTAACATAACTTCACACTGAGGACTGTCCTCACTCACAACCATAACCTTACTCTTATCTACGTTTACTTTCAAACCCCTCCTTTTACATACCCTGCCAAATCTCTCCACCAATCCTCTCAAACTCTCTTCAGACTCGCCACACAGAACCAAATCATCCGCATACAATAGGTAGGGCACCCTCCACTCCTCTCCATTCTCCATCATTCTAACACCATTTCCTGCCATCCCCACCTCGAATTCTTTCATAACCCCATCCATATACAAATTGAATAACCAAGGAGACATAACACAACCCTGTCTCACTCCGCTATTAATACTAAACCAATCACTTTTGACACCATTTATTCTTACACACGCTTCACTATCGTCATACATACTTTTGATTCCATTCAGAAGCCTACCACCAACACCATATATCACTAATACCTGCCATAAGGCTTCCCTATTAACTCTATCATACGCCTGTTGTAAATCCATAAAACCTAAATATAATTTATTCTTCTCCCTCATTTTCTCAATCATTTGTTTCAATGTAAAGATTTGATCCACACATCCTCTACCACTCCTAAACGCACCTTGTTCTTCATCAATCAGTCCTTCAGTCACTCGACGCACTCTTTCGACCAAAATACCAGCATATACCTTCCCTACAACACTCAATAAACTTATTCCCCTATAATTTCTACAGTTCCCCTTTTCTCCCTTGCCCTTATACAAGGGTACTATTACCGCTCTCCTCCAATCCCTTGGAACTATACCCTCCATAAACGCTTTATTACACAACTTCCAAATCCAATCAATCACCATCTCGCCTCCGCTCTTGATCATTTCACTAGTAATTTCATCTATACCTGCAGATTTACCATTCTTCAACTTTCTCACCCTACCCATTACCTCCTTCTTACTAATAACCTCATCCCCAAAATACCTATTCCTTCTTGCACCATCAAAACCACACACATTCACTAACACCTCACCATTACTGTTAATATTGTGCAGATTTTCAAAGTGTTCCCTCCACACTTCCCTCACATCCATTTCATCAGTTACAAAAGCACCATCCCTATTCATTATTCTAAGCAGATTCCCCTTATTCTCATTCTTAACCTTTTCTCGCTTCCTTCCAGAAGAGCTTCCTATTCCCTTGTATGTCCTCATTCATCCTCCTTCCAAACTGTTCATTTACCTCTTGTTTTCTCCTACGTATACACCTTTTAGTATTTCTTTTTTCCTCCTTATATAATTCCAAGCATCTTTCTTTTGAAACTTCATCATTTGCTTTTAGTACATTCAACCACGCTTCTTTTTTACCTTTAACCGCTTTCATCACCTCTTCATTCCACCATTCACTTGTTAACATTCTTATTTCCTAACTGCTCTCATCACCTCTTCATTCCACCATTCACTGTTAATTGCTTCCTTCATTTGCCCCCAGATTTGTTCGGTATCAACTTGTTCACATTCAACCGATTTACTAGCGAGCGCTCTTACATACTTATCCTTATTGTCTTGCTCACTTAACTTCTCACTCTTAATTTACCTACTTCCTTTCGTATCACCTTCCTCTCCATCCAAGCCCCCACTAACTTAATTTTACATAGGACAACATAATGATCCGATAATCCCATTCCTAAACCCCTCACTGATTTAACATCAACACATACTTCAACATCTTCTTCACCAACACAAAATCAATCATACTTTTCACTTTGATACCATCTCTACCTACACCAACTCTAGTATACTTATGAATACTCTTGTGTTTAAAAGAAAGTATTACTTACACACATACCTCTCTTCTCACAGAAATCAATCACCTTCCTACCATTCTCATTTTCTCCCGACACCCCAAAACCACCTGTTATACCATCCCTTTTTGATCACCTATCCAACCATTCCAGGTCCCCCAACACAACCATCCTAAACTCCCTATCACCCCATCCAGAACATCATTCAAATTATCCCAAAAAATCGTACTCTCTTCAACGTTTCCCTCAGATGGACCATACGTCACAACCACACATACCTTGACCTTTTCAAACTTAAATTTAACCATTAAAATTCTAGGACTCACACACACAAAGTCTACCATAGCTCTGTGCCACAAGTCACTCATCAAAATTGCAACTCCTTCTCTCCCTCTCTCATTCTCTTCCACACCAGCACGCACACATTTCACATCACACCACTTAATTTCACCTTTTCCTTTCATCTTTGTTTCAGTCACAGCGAGCAAATCAAATTTGCCCTTTCTAAATACATCCATCACCTCTCTCCTCTTCTCCTCAACATTTATTCCTCTGACATTCCATGTACCCATACGATTCATACAATTTCGCCGAAAGTTAGAAGGTCGTTTACGGCGATCACGACCATCTCCGAGGCATGCATCAGCATTCCTAGCAAGAGATAGGTGGTAGTGGGCAGCCAACCCAACTACCACCGCCCCTTAGTCGACTTCTACGACACGCAGGACATACGATGTGGGAAATTCTTTCTCCCCCGCACACAGGGATATGAGTAGTAGGGATGTCTGTAAGGTGTTATCTAGAAGTGGGGTGTGTACTTTAATCATGTGTATATGATATGTGGATAAATGGTGGTTAGTAATATGTTGCCTGGAGGATGAGTGTGTGAAGAATATGAACGCAAAAGAGAAAGGCGCACCATTAAAAATGGGAGGTAATTTCATCGTTCGAGTATGCGTGTACTCTCCCTCATAAATAATAATAATAAATAATAATAATAATAATAATGATAATTCTGTATCTTCCCCTTTGGATTCCCAGTTCGGGGGTGGAAGAGTAACATACACCGGAAATAGTTAAGTAGAAGGACATGACGTAAGTCGAAAGGGAAGGTCCTCAATGCTCTCCTCTCATATCCTTTAGTGCAAGCCCGTCGCAGCCAAAAATCCACCCTCGGACATCACAACACCTTGATATCTTGTCAGTTTTAGGGTTCATCCCTTGGGCCAGGCCCACAACCATCAACCCCTTCAGAAAACCCGCCATTCTCTTCTATTATGCACCATTCTTTTCTCTTGAACCAAATTCACATTCCTTTCCTTCAGACACTCCCTTACTAACTCTATCCACACTTTCTTAGGTTTCTAGCCGGTCCATTCACATCACACTCATCTCTATGTATTCGCTTAACCAACCACTGTCATCCTTCCTTTCCATATGACCTAACCATCTTAATTTACTCTCATTCACGCCTTTCTTCACACCACACGTATCCGTAACGCGCTCGTTCCTCATTTTATCAATTCTCACGCCTAACACGGCCCTAAGATTATCATCCACCTGAACAGACTGCACCTTAGATCTATACCATTTATTCCACTCCATAGTTTCTCTATTATACATTGACACTATACCGTCATGTAGAATCCTAGCGCACTCAAGACTTAGTCCCCTTACATTCACCAAAGATTAATTTCTCCAGACACCTTCCTATCAGACAATTTTTCGTACTACACACTGCATCTTCCATTCCCGCATCATCCAACATATAGTCTTAAATATTTAAACTAAGATACTTGCTCAACTCTTCTTACCCATCACCATCACCTTATTCATATCTACATTTTCGTTCAACCCCCCTCTACTAATCCTCTAAAACTGAAAACTGCGTACAATAAGTAGGACACCATCCGCTCTCTTCTATTCTCCATCAATCTAAATCCCTCCCCAGCTCCCCCCACCTTTAATAACAATAATAAAAATTGAACTTTTTTTTGTGTAAAAGTTTCTTTAAGATAAGTTGAAAATTGTTTGGTTGCATTTACATCATCATCACCACCCACCTTCTCTCCCCCAAGACTGGGGAGTAAGGTGCGATACATGCACTAGAAACAAAAGTAGTAGAAGAATATGACGCAAGTCGAAAAGAAAGCCCAACCTACCCCCCCATTTATACCTTTATTGAGAACTCGTCGCAGTCAGAAAAATCAACATTAGAGCTTCACGGGACCGCGACGGAGACTCAATATGGCATCTCTTCAATGTAGGGTTCATCCCTTAGCCTAGGTGGGCCACAACCATGCCCCCTAACAAAACCCTTCCATTTACTCCTTTTATGCATCTTCTCGCCTCTACCAAACTCACCTTCCTTTCCTCCAGGCATTCCTTTACTAACTCAATCCACTTTTTCTTCGGTCTCCCAGCTGGTCGATTCCCAACACACTCACCACTATATATATATATATATATATATATATATATATATATATATATATATATATATATATATATATATATATAATTTTTTTTTTTTATAATGAAGTTGTATATATATATATATATATATATAACATAACTTAAAATATAACTAATATATATATATATATGTAGATACCTCAACATAATAACTATATATATATATATATATATATATATATCATCATTTTTTCCCAAGACTGGGGGTAAGGTGCGTGACATGCATCGGAAAAGAGAAGTAGTAGAAGAATATGACACAAGTCGAAAAGAAAGCCCACTGAAAATTGACAGACCCTTTAGGAGGTTCCTAAGCGATCCTTTGCAACTAAACATATATAAAAAAAAAAACTAATTAAAAAGACACTGGACGGAATCCTTAAATTTAAGTTTGAAAAGGTCAAGGAATGTGTGGTTCTGACATATGGTCCATCTGAAGGTATTGTTGAAGAGTGCGATTTTCTGGGATAATCTGAATGATATTTTGTATGGGGTGAGTAGGAGGTTCAAATTGATTGTGTTGGGGGACCTAAATGGTTGGGTAGGTGCTCATAAAAAGGATAGTATAACAGGTGGTTTTGGGGTGTCGGGAGAAAATGAAAATGGTTGGAAGGTTTTGATTTCTGTAAGGAGAGAAGTGTGTGTGTATGTAATACTTTCTTTTAACACCAAAGTATTTATAAGTATACTAGAGTTGGTGTAGGAAGAGAAGGTATCGAAGTGAAAAGTATGATTGATTTTGTGTTGGTGAAGGGGTTGAAGTATGTGTTGGATGTTGAATCTGTGAGGGGGTTAGGAATGGGATTATAGGATCATTATGTTGTTTTATGTAAAAATAAGTTAGTAGGGGCTGGGATGGAGGAAGGTGATAAGGAAGGAAGTGGGTAGAATTAAGAGTGAGAAGTTAAGCGAACAAGGTAATAAGGATAAGTATTTAAGAGAGCTTGCAAATAAATCAGTTGAATATGAACAAGTTGAAACTGAACAAAATGGAAGCAAATGAAGGAAGCGATTGTTAATAGTAAAAAAAGTGTGTGGATGTGCTAAAGTAGGAAGTAAGAATGTTAACAGCGAGTGGAGGAATGAAGAGGTAATACACGTGGTTGAAAGTAAAAAAGAAGCATGGTTAAATGTACTAAAAGCCAATCATGTGGTCTCAAAAGAAAGATTTTGAAATTGTATAAGGAGGAAAAAGGAATACTAAAAGATGCATACGTAAGAGAGGGGGGGAAAGAGAGGTAAATGAACAGTTTGGAAGGAGGATAAATGGGAACTTAGAAGGGAATAGGAAGCTCTTCTGGAAGGAAGCGCGAAAGGTTAGGAATGAGAATAAGGGGAATCTGCTTAGAATAATGAATAGGGATGGTGCTTTCGTAACTGAGGAAATGGACGTGAGGAGTGTGTTAAGGGAAAGTTTCGAAAATCTTCATAACATTGGCGGTAATGAAGAAGTGATAGTAAATGTGAGTGGGTTTATTGGTGCAAGAAGGAATAGGTATTTTGGGGATGAAGCCATTGGTAAGGAGGAGGTAATGGGTAGAGTGAGAAAGTTGAAGAATGGAAAATCTGCAGGTATAGATGAAATTACTGGTGAAATGATCAAGAACGGACCCGAGATGGTGATTGAGAGGATTTGGAAGTTTCGTAATAAAGCGTTTATGGAGGGTATAGTTCCAAAGAATTGGAGGAAAGCAGTAATAGTACCCTTATATAAGGGTAAGGCGGATAAGGGTAACCGCAGGAATTATAGAGAATTAATTTTATTGAGTGTTGTAGGGACAATTTATGCTGGTATTTTGGTAGAAAGAGTGCATCGAGAGGCAGAGGGACTGATTGGTGAAGAACAAGTTGCCTTTAGAAGTGGTAGAGGATGTGTGGATCAAATATTTACATTGAAGAAAATGATTGAGAAAATGAGAAAAGAATAATAAATTGAATTTAAGTTTTATGAATTTACAACTGGCGTATGACAGGATTAATAGGGAAGCTATATGGCAGGTGTTACTGATATATGGTGTTGGTGTTCTGAATGGAATCAATAGAATGTATGACGATAATGAAGCGTGTGTAAGAATAAATGGAGTTGAAAGTGATTGATTTATTATTAATAGCGGAGTGAGGCAGAGATGTGTTATGTCTATTTGGTTGCTCAATTTGTACATGGATGGGGTTAATAGAGAATTAGAGGTTGGGGTGGCTTGGTGTTAGAATGATGGAGAAAGGAAGAGAGCGAAGGGTGCCCTACCTATTATATGCGGATGATTTGGTTTTCTGTGGCGAATCTGAAAAGACTTTGAGAGGACTGGTAGAGGGATTTGGAAGGGTGCGTAAAAGGAGGGGTTTGAAAGTAAATGTAGATAAGAGTAAGGTTATGGTTGTGAATGAAGACAGTCTTCGCTGTGAAGTTATGTTGGATGGTGAGCAACTGGAACAGGTGTCTGCGTTTAAATATTTAGGATATATGTTGGATGAAAAGGGAATGGATGATGCAGAGTTTAGTAGGAAAGTTGTGAATGTTAGTGTAAGAGTTCGCCCGTCGGCACTGTCTTGTTGAAGTCGTTTGTTGTATTTCGGTGAGGTTGTAGTAGAATCTTAACCATTAGAATTCTAATACTCATACATACAAAATCTACCATAGCTCTGTACCACAGGTCACTCATCAGAATTGCAACTCCATCTCTCCTCCTCTCATTCCTTTCCACACCAACACATACACGTTTCACACCTCACCTCATTTTCACAGTTTCCTTTCATCTTTGTTTCAGTTACAGCGAGAAAATCAAATTTGCCCTTTTAAAATACATTCATCACTCTTTCCTCTTCAACTTTTATTCCTCTGACATTCCATCTACCCATTCGATTCATACATTGTCACCGAAAGATTGAAGTCGCTTACGGCGATCACGACCTTCTCCGAGGCATGCATTAGCATTCCTGGCAAAAGATAAATGGTGGTGGGCAGCCAACCCTATTACCACTGTCCCTTTAGCCACCTTCTATGACACGCAGAACATACGTTGTGGGCAATTCTTTCTCCCCCACACACAGGGATAAAAGGTTGTATTTACTTTTGTCATAATTATATAAAATTTCTGCTACAATTTTACTAATATTTTTACTTTCAGTAATTACTTGCATTTTAAATCTTTTACAATTTTAATTTTTTTCTCTACTCTTTAAAGAATATGCCAACAAAATCAGAATTTATCATTCGTGTGGAATTGTCTCCCATTCAAAAGAAATATTATAAGTACATTCTTACTAGAAATTTTGAAGCCTTGAATTCTAGGGGAGGAGGCCAACAGGTAATAGCTTTGACTTTTTAACATAATAGAATGACTGTCCCCCTTCTATTAATTTCTTTTTTTTTTAATTATATAATGATAATTTTATTTGAATAGGTGTCATTGTTGAACATCGTAATGGATTTGAAGAAATGCTGCAATCATCCTTATCTTTTCCCAGCTGCAGCAGAAGAAGCACCGAAGCTTCCCAATGGCATGTATGAAACTAAAACATTGATCAGGTCTTGCGGAAAGTTTATATTATTAGAAAGTATGCTGTATAAACTAAAGAGAGATGGTCACAGGTCAGTTGTGCATTGAATTTTATTTAAAATATTTATATTTATATCTTTTAATTAAACTTTTCAAAGGTTTGGATGCTTTAGTATTATACACAAATCAACTTCCATTATTTTTTAGACGTATTCCAATAAATGGAAATAAAGGCTTAAAACCAATAATTTTACTTCAGTAGTTAACTACGATGTTGAAAGATGTGAGCTGCTTAGTGTTACAGCTTCTACGGAAATGTCGTAATAACCTTCTTTCTTCATGCTATATATCCTATCTTTTTTGAATTGTTTATTCTAAGGGAATTATCATAGATGCCTTCCTTTGCTGGTTGATTGGGTACCTGCTTGCCATGATTATTTTACAATGATAAGTAAATAACAATGTACTCACATTTTCCTAATTAAGAATTACCCAAATGTATAAATTCTCTCTCTCTCTCTACACATTTTAGTATATATTTTAAAATATAACAAATTTTTATAAAATACGGTGAAAGTAAAATTAATAATGAATAGGGAACACTCAATTATAATTCTAAGGACTTGGCTTATACCCTTTTTCAGGTACTCACCATACCTTACACCTACTTTAATATAAACTATATATTGGATTTCTATTAGAGTAAAAAGTACATTTAAAAACCTATACTTATTTAATTAATATCACAGAGCCTTCATACTACTCTATTCCACAATACTTAATAGTATTTAGTATATATATATATCAATATATAGTATATATATAATATATATAATATATATATAACATAAATGAAATTTAACATTTCCTGTCAAATTTTTTCGTATATTATATATATAGTGCAAACTACAAACCTCATAACTCTATATTTATCCCTTCATATTATCTATATATATATATATATCTATATTTCATTTCCTACTCTTAGTAGAACCCAGCCGATGAATTCGTATTGTCAATCGTCAATACTGTACACTTATAACAACTTTTTTAAAATAAAGCGACTCAGAAATTAGTAAGAAAACGGAATCCATTTGCATTGCGACCAGCTGGTCCAACTTTTAAGTAGCTATTGTGATATATGTATAATATACAAAAATATAGAAAAAAAAACACACAAACATATTCCATATATTATATATAAGTATATCTATATATAAAACTCAAAAACTACAAGTAGAAGTCTAGTCAGCGAAAAAGGAAATAACATGTTTTTGGAATCTCTGGTAAAATTCTTCACATAGGAAAAATCGTTAAAAAAAATAAATGAACAAAAATTGGCTGTTTTTTTAGGGTTGGGAGGAAATTCGAAGCCGGCGGCAGGAAAATGATATGAAAAAATACACAACATTATCGATAAAATTGATACATGGTATTAAATTTAATACGGCCCGGTAGGGGGCTCGAGCCGACCTGGGAACCCAGCGCGCCGCGCGGAAAAGGCGTTTATCGCTATACCCACGTCTCTGTAATGGAGGAGTAAGGGAGCGGAGTTTGCAACCCTCCCACGCAGTATAACACACCTCAACATTACTATTTTCAATTCCTCTTACAAGTGCCAATACCAAAGAGCGGGGGTTCCGGAGACCTCTCTTTTGCTAATCCCCGAGAAGGGGGGAATAATAGATGAACACTAAAAATACCCCGCTCGAGTTCCTGACTCGAAGGCAGAAGAGATCCCTGACGTCCACTGCCACTCCTTCTTGTTATTACTACTTCACTCATTCCTGACTCCGCTCTTCCTGTTATTTACAAACTTCCAATCGCAAGTGGTAACGGCTGTGATGCCGTTTACTTGTTGGTAGTCATCGACTTTACGGGCCAACTCAACTATCGTAGCGAGAGAGTAGTAATGAACAACATAGAGGTGTCTCCCAACACGCCCACCACACCTTATAACGTTTGGGCTATTCCCACACTTTCCCTCTTTAGTACAACCCACCATAAAAAAAAAAAAAAGGAAAATTTAATAGGAAGTATTTATTTTATTTTAACGAGAAACCAATAAAAGGCGCCGGGGTCTCTACCTAAATATAGGGAAAGGGGCTTTTGACCCTACATGCCACACATCGACAATGGAATATTTAAGATTTTACAATAATGTTTTTTTTTCTTTTTCATCTTATATTTTATATTGAAACTTATCCATTTTTTTTTTTTTTAAACCGGATATTAGGATCCTTAGCCTTTTTTTTCATTATATCACCATTATATAGGTAGCTTTTTTTTTTTTTTAGAAAAATTTCTGCATTTTCTGTATTATATTTCAGATTTTCTTTTTAAAATCAATTAAATTATATATTGTTTGTTTTCATATATCTTTTTAATATATTTTTTTTTTTTTTTAGTATTCTATTATTTAATTCTTTTTATCAATTTTGAACCACAATTTCCAGACAATCAAAAGTCCCACTTCCTCAACAAACAGATAAGTGGCCCGATGTTTACAAAAAAACTACCTTCTGCTGTTAACCTACGCATGCCAGATGGAAAGTGCTGCCTCGCCTTCACAAAATTGGACCTGTTATTTTTGTTTTCTTTCACGAAGTGTAACTAACATTAATCATTCATTGTGACTAAGTCAAGTTTTATCGCTCACTAATTAGTCGGTTCGTGAATCTTTCTTCCTTCTGTTTATAAAGCACATGCTGGTCTTATGTGTCAATTTATAAGCAAATGTTTTATAGTAAGATGTAGACCCTCCCATATAATTTATTATAATATTTCCTTTGTTTACTTTGTCCTTTCTGATGATTTAAATGTTGTTATGTAATTTTAATACTAGCCATGATTGTTTTAGAGTTTCTAATTCTGGTTAATTATACTTTTTGTTTTTTGTAACATGTTTTGTGACTTAAATTTAAACCAAAGTGTATGCGTTTTGAATTTAAACTGCTTCAAATGGTTTTTAGTGTTTTATACGTTTAGAATTAATCATATCTATTGTATATTTGCGTACTCAGTTCTGATTATTGTATGTATCTTTATTATGTAAGCCAGAATTGACGGAAGCAGCGTACGAGTGATGGACTTCCATCGAACATAGTTCTGTAAATTATATAATCTTGTTTAAATTATATATTAAGATTCATCTCCGATACAATGTTGTTTAGTTCATTATATATATATAAATAAGAAAGACCCTGGTTGATACTTTTTCGTTTGAGTAAAATATTAAATATATATATAATTTATATATATATATATATATATTAATATTTAATGTATATAATAATATTTATATATATATATATATATATATAATATATTATATAATATATATATATACATATATATTATTATATATATTATATATATATATATTAAATATATATAATATAATATATATATTATATAATATGATAATATATTAATATTATAATTATATATTAATATATATATTATATTAATTAATATATATATAGCCAGTATACTACTCTATGCAGAACCTTAGCGCTGTGTGTGTACAACAATGCCGATATCGGCGATGCACGGCTAACTTGGTGGCATTACTTTTTATAAAAGAAAAGCTATTTTTGATTAGGCTAAAAGCACAAAAACAGTCGGGCAGAGCACATATGTCAAGAAATCAACTACACAGTTGTGCGTTGGTTTTTTCAAACCAGCAAGATGTTTCTTCAGCGCCAATCCTGAGAGCGTTTAAAATGAACTCTTTCACTCCCGACCGGTACAAAACTCGTCAACCATGAATTGACGCAGTGAAAAGAAAAAACACAAAAAAAACACAACAACAAAAAAAAAATCAATGCACGGATTTTCTCCTGCGTATATATCACCATCCTCACAAAGCTTACGGCGAAACCTGAAGAAATAAACAATTTATTTTTAATCGGCAATCCCAATTAGCCGTAAAAGTTGATTTGTCGTGAATCCGGGAAATATTTATTGTTTTTTTCTCTCCATCTGAAATTAAATCAAGAGGTAAACGAACTGTGAATAGGACTTATGTACGCTAGAGAAAGAAAGAAGCTATAAACATAAAGTATAGTACACAAAATATAATATACTTAAACATATAAAAGCAATAAAATTCGATATATAGTCTTGATTTTTTTTTATCAAGAGGGCTGAACTTCCATACAAGAATAACTCATTCATTACAAACAATTGGAAATTCAGCCTGTTTATTGTATAACGTAGAAATTTTAAGCCCCCAAGATTTTCAAGAATATATTATAATCTTCAGAATAGTTTTAGTTCATATAAAATAAAAATAAAAAATATTATAGGTCTTTAGAATAATATATTATTTTATATATTTATAATATATTTAAAAGCATATATTTTAAATATAATTGATCAATATATATACTGTATTAGTATTAACGAGAATGTGGATTTGGAAACCGAATAATTAGGCTTGTAATATAATAAGTTTATTGATGTTATAAAATGTGAGATGATTAATCAATTAATAGCACAAGAGTTCAATCTTAAAGTGGGGTACGTTCAAGGCCTGACTGCGACAGCATTATTTGAGAACATCTCAGCGTTGGTGTTGACACTCAATAGTTATATTCATACCGTATGACGGGGGGCAGAACCCAGTAGGAGGATATGAAGTAGGGCGAGGAACCCCCCCGCGACACCACAAAAGTAATTGATTCCCAAAAAGAGCGGGGGTTCGCGGAGACCTCCCCGGAGGGGGGAATTTAGTCCAGAACACCTTATTACTTTTAATAAAGGGCATTATCGGCACAGCCGAAGTTTGCCCGGTAAGGGCCATGCAGGAGACCCCGACTCCTGCCATCGGTGCCGGTACTACATTCAATTTCTCTAATATTTCTCTTTCAAGTTTAATTAATTTTCTAAATAAAACCAATGCTTGAAGCTAGTGTATAAATATTTTTTGTGTATTATATTTTCTTTATAAGAGTTCCATGTTTTGACATTTTTCTTCACAGAATATAGGATGACATCGCTAAATAGTGGGTAAAATTCAGCCTACATAAAGCTAACCCATAGATTAAAATCTATATAGCAACCACTCCTTATTTAAACAATAAATTTTGATTTATATTTTATTTTGGAAATTTATCTATTTATACGTTTAATTTTATCTTGCTAAAACGTAGAGGAAAAAAATTATCCATATTTTACACAAGAATTCAAAATTTTTGGCTATTCCTTTTATCGCTGAGTATGCTTGATACTCTAGAGAAAGCACGGTTATACTGGATAATAATTTTCTTTTAAATTTTTTTTTTTTTGTCTTCTCTCTTATAATTATATTTTTCGTTTATGTTTTGTCATTTACATTTTTACCGTGCGAGTTTCAAAGGCAAAGATGTAAAAACGAAAAAAAAGGTATTCTCTATCAGATAATATATAATATTTATATTATATATAAGTATAATATTTTGAGGACCAGCATTCCCCAATTCGATACATTTCCATTTACCTTTTTTCAAGTAAGCTATATTATGTATTAAATAAATCATATTCTGATATTCAGGTAAGTTACTATGAACTTAAGTCAAACTGAAGAGGCTGACCTATATATATATATTATTATATCATATATATTATATTATATATATATTATTATATATCATATATATATATATATATATATATATATATATAATATATTATATATATATATATGATATATATATATTATATATATATATATATATATCCTTTAAAGTTACAATAACAAAAAAATTTTGTTTTGTGAAATATTTAATTTAAAACAGATTCCAAAGTTCAGAAATTATTAAAGTTTTTCATTCAAAAAGAACAAAAGTCCTGCAGAAATAAAACTGACTAAAAAAACAACAAAAATTTAAAGTTCTATATTTAATTCCTTTAACTTTTATTTTATCATTATAAATTTCGCAGACCCTAGGAGGTCTGCCTAAAGTGAAATTAGATAAGAAAGGCACTGTGTGTGTGTATGCCAGGGTGATATTTTGAGAGACGAACAACTTTCGAATAACAGCCTATTCCGCCTAAAATCTGACTCTTTCATAAGTGTGTGCAAATTGTTTAAATAATATTCTTATATACAAAATATTAATTTCATCTATATCCTATTAATTTTAAACATGCCAAAAAACGTTCCAAATTCGTATCGATTTGTTTAGATACATGATGTGGAAGCAAATATACTATTTTTGAAAACCTACCTAATTACTATTAATTCACAGCTACATTTAACGGTCGCGGTATTAACACTTATTTTAATGATAACTTTCCACTATATATTTCTTATGGAAAGTTTGTTATTTATTTATATTATAAAATATAATTAATATTATTTATGTTACTATATTTGTCTTATCTTATATTTATTAATCCTATTTAAAAAATAACAGCACGTAAAAAGTCTGCGGAGTCATTTTAAACATCTACATAATATTAAATTTATATTAATTGATGAAATTATACTATATATAATGTAATTTTTATCTGGACCTTGGATATATCGCTTCAGTAGTGGCATAGCGAAGCGAGCTAACTATCTAGCTACGTAGCGTAGCACGTGCTCAGTAGGACTATAATAAAGTCAGGTTTAGCACCTGGGCATACACACCGCGCGTAATTGAGGAGCAACCCAGCCGGGACCACCTCGCCAGTAAGACTTGGGAAAATAACGTAAGCCGGGTAAGTAAATTAATAATAATGCTTATTTCTTTATGTGCCTCGACGAAGTGTTACAAGTCAGTTAAATCTAACGTAACCTATGTGCTAATTATTACATTAAATGTTAGCAATAAACTCACACAACTCCTTATAATACAAACAATGGTAGAAACCTTAAGAGGTATTTACCAACAGCTGTTTAGCACTATTTAATAATATAATGTATATCAATGCTCACGTTTGGTAGATTTTATAAATTAACGCAGGTCACGGGTAAAAAGAAATTGGAATATATAATTAATTTTCACATTCAAAATATTTTTAAAAATTTTTGAGACGATTCCAACTTTACATTATACATTACGTGACTACCACCAGACCGTGAGAATGTATTGATGTGAATCTCATTCATATCTGAATCCGCCACCACTAAATAACCATGACTCCCCTCACCGTGACTGTCATATACCGCCTTCGGAGAATCTTCAGACTGGTGAATATACGATTGATATGTTGGCAGAGTCAGTCTGTGCTTATGTGTCTTTCCACGTTTAACTTTATTTATTATTTTTTGGTATAAGATTGCAAGTTTTCATTAATAGTATGCTGTGTCACCGCTGCTAATTTTCTTTTTCAACTCCAGTGGATTGTACGTATTTAGATGTACAAATCAATGATTATTTTTAAAAGCTTTAAGTTATAAATGAATATTAAAATATTTAAAATTCAAAATAAATCATGGACATGAGAAGTTTAAGGTTTGGAAAAATTGCGAGATAAATGCTCATGTGTCTCTATTGAGAACTCAGAAAGAGCATAGTCAAAGACAGATATATTGAACAAAGCTTATGCATTATTTCGCAATCTAAGATTGTTGTCGTAGCCCTGAAAAAAACTACCAGTTCGGTCTATGAGAGTAAATCGCGTGGTTTCATCAATAGTTTTTGCCGATTCACTGCGACCTGTTCCTCCTTCTGCTAAAACAAATACCGGAGTAATTTAGGAGACAGCGCCGCTATTGGCGCAACAGAAACCCGGAGTTCTTTCGATTTACACCGTTATGCCGATTCTCGAGTAGATCGTCCCAGTAACGACTAATATATATACCCGTATATATTGACTCGAAGGTTATAGAATTATTAACTATTATATATGTATATATTATATATATTAATAATATATAATATATATTATTATATATATATAATTATATATTATATATATATATATATAATATTATTATATATATTAATATATATATATATTAATATATATAATATATATATATATACTATATATATATATATATAATATATATAATATATATTATATATATATAAATATATATATATATTATTCATATATTAAATTATATGATATTTACTAACATATATAGTATAATATTAATACCGCGGGTAATATATAATTAATAGATATAATAATTATATATATATATATTATATATTATATAATAATATTATATATATATTATATATATTATTATATAATATATATATATATATATATATAGTATAATATATACTTAAAGTTATATAACTCTGAAGGCATTATGAGCTATATAAATTGGATATAGATAGATATCCATGATAAGTATATAATATATACCTATTAGATAGTGACAACTTTTCATAAAACAATAGTGATAAAAAGAAACGAATGATAATATATAGAATTATAATATATCCAGTATATATATTATATAGTGCCAGTTAGTGATAGATGTAATTATAGAGAGAGATATAATGTAAATTTTGATATGGTAAGCAAATCTGCTTTGTAAGCTGAGAATATATATAAATTAATTAGAGAGATTAAATTATATATTTATTAACAATTAGTTGAATATATATATATAGATATATATCAAATGTGATTATATATCTGCCAAATTTTAATTGACACAAATTGTTAATTATTAATAATAGGGAGCATAGAAGGTCAGTAATAATAAAGAAATAATTAATATGACAATTGAAATTAGGAACAACAATCACCTGTCCAGTGTACAAAAATATTAAATGAAAAAAGCTAGTAAAGGTATGTGATGCTAATATAACTATTAATGAATTTCCATTGAGAGAAATTTATAACTATGTTAGTGATATATATAGGGCAGGAAAGTGAGTAAAGTAGGGTTTATAGGTTGGAAAAATAGAAAGATTAAGTTAGGTATATATTTATGTTTATTACTAATAGAAAATATTAAACGGTATATTTTTGGATTAATTGTGGTAAGAGTAGATATTTCTGAGACAAAGAATATATTACTTATTTGCCATTATTATAAACGAGAAGTTCACGGTTATGAGTATATATATTCGTATACAAGTGATGATGAGCTTTTCAGTACACTTAATTTTCGGAGACTTAGGTTTTTTATTATATCATAATAAAATCTCTTATAGGTATCGAATAATAGCTTAATGAGGAGGTGATGATTAGAGTAGCGTCATTATATATAGTAGCACACGTATATTTTTACTATATAAAAAATAATTATATTATATGAGGACAATTTGAGCTTTTTATACAATTTTTTACTTAATCAGAAACAAAATCACTCAAATTATTAATATATATTATATATAATATATAATATATATTATATATAATATATAATAATTAATATATATATATATATACTATATATATATATATACTTTATATATTTTTATTTATACTATATTATTATTTTAATTATATACATATTATTATATATATTATATATATATATATTATTTTAATTATATATTGTGGTGTGTGTGTTGTGTGTTTCCAAAAAACGAGAGCAATTTAATTTCTTTCATATTCTAGAAATTCAAAAAATTCACAATAATTTTTAAAAAAGTTATGTACTTACCTTTACAATTTTATTTAGGACCTTTTAATCTTTTTGATATTATTAAATCTGAGAGTCATAATGCCCATCATTAAATATGATCTTTCTCATATTTACGATCGTAATATACATATATATAAAAGCTCTATAATTGATGCAAGTAATATATAATAATATTTTTTAGAGTGGAAGTATTTTCTTTTTCTTAGTATGAATGATTTTGATCATAAGAAAGGTTATTTAATATAATTAATCCTTTTTATATTAATAATTAATAAGTAGAATAAATTATTAAGCTTCATTATTACTTTTTATCCTATTTTCATTATACTATTATATATATATGAGAGAAAATGTTATAAATAGATAATTATATATAATTGAAATTATCATAATATGTTTATCATAATAATTTATATTTTTATAAACTTTAAATAGTGTGAGTGAGTAGCTATACCAAGTATGTAATTTTCATCTGTAAGATTAATAACTTCTTATATTATTAGTAATAATAGCTTAATGGAGCTATCACATTATATATATATATACTATATATTGAGCTCCAAGACATAGAACGAAATGTCTTATTGGTAAACTTTGTAGTATTTGTGTTTAGGTGAACAATTATAAGAACGTGGTCTCGCAGAAGATTGAAATGAGAAATTTAAAATCTTGATTTACATGAGGGATTCATCAATTTTATCCTTTGCGTTTTTTTTTCAGCATTGAATTTTTATATTGAGTTTGCATTAAGAGCATGTTCTTCTTTAATGTCAAGTCGAAAAGGAATAATAAAGAGCGATGACAAGTACAGAAAAATGAATGAAACATTTTGCATTCTACACAAATTTATTCTCTATATTTTATCATTTTTTCTGGCAAATTTTACGGTTTCAGCAAAATTTTCATAACTAGTATAAAGAGGGAATCGAGAGAAAACAAGAAGTTGATAAGCGAAGAGGACCGAGAACCATATAATATTATTATAAATAATGGCTATATAGTATAAAAATAAATGGTATAAAATATATCTTAATATAATATAATATATCTATTATATTTATTTATTACATGATATAATATATATATATATTATATATTAAATATATTTATGAGAGGTAAAGTAATTGATTGATAGATATATATATATATATATATTATATAGGGATTATTGGCAGTAGTAGTGTGATATATAAAATGATTTTAATGAAATTCTTTGGTACAGTATGGAGGTAAAAGTATCATTTAAAAAGAAAAACTCTTTACTAAAATAATATAGTATATATATAAGTTATTATAGTAGTTGTGAGTTAGAAAGACTAGATATTATTCGTTAATGTATTATACTATATATATAAATATTATATAAATATTTATATATATATAATATTATACTATAATATAATATACTTATAATAGTAGTATATAATATATATATATATTATATTAAGGTTATATATATATATTATAGTTATATATATATTGGTAATATATATATGGTGTAGTATATACTCAATAATACTGGATAAGTATATATATAAATAAGTGTCTGAGAGTTTATTAAAATATTATATATTTATGTTATATATATATAAGTGTGATTATAATAATATATATATATATATATATATATATTATATGAATAATAAAGTGAGTATAGATAATGGATAGTATATATATATGAATCTATAGCTGTATATGTATATAGGTATATATATATAAAGATAAAAAGTTAAATATATAGTATAAGTTGTGAGTAAATTAGTATAGTTAGTGGTATATATATATAATAATGGATAGGCGTCAGTCATATGGTGGAGCTATTTCAATTTAGGGGGGAGAGCAAATGTTGAGCTCGAATATATTAGGATAAGTATAATATAATAAGTAAACTATCTTGTAAAAAGGACTATATTGATATTGGATGATATAGTATATAGCGTCATATATATATATAGGATTCTTTATGCATATATATTTAGAAGGTTATATAATAATGATATATATATATATATAGGCTATATATATATACTATATATATATATATGATATATATTGAACATAAATACTATCTACAGTATAAATATGGTATATATATATATAAGTATTATGTATTATATAGTTAGTATATATATCTTATATATATAGTTGTATATATATATACTGCAAAGGCGCAACTCCGCGTCCCCGTCGGGTGCACCCCGGGCAACTAGGACATCAGAGGTGTCCTCGGCTAAAGGAGATAGGTCTAGGGAAGGATAGGCCTAGCTAAGGCCTAAGCAAGCCAAACTATCCGAAATAAACTGCTTTGCAGAACTCAAGCGCGAGCCCATCCTCGGAAGCCGGACAGAACTTTAGACGACGAATTTCGGCGAGATTTACGGAATGATCAGGAAAACACTTTTAAGAATTATAGGTGTGCCACGACGATAAATGTGGTTACCTATGGAGATAAAGAAGGAGGAGATAATAGATATCATGAAGGAGAGGAATATTAGATTAGAAAATGTTGCGTGTGGAGGTGCGGGATGAGCGTGGAGGGGGTGTGTAGAGAGGAGAGTTAAAAGAAATGGGAAGAAGGATTTGTTTCTCGATGTATGTGAGGAGGTATAGAAAGGAATAAGAAAGCATGGTGTCCGGAATTATAAGTGGGACACGACTGTGCGACCTAAGTATAAGTACACAAGTATTAGAGGGTTTCAAAAATTATAGGAATCGAATGGAACAAAGGTTAAGATGTCCTATGTGGCGTTGAAGATAGGGCCTGTGGGTAATAAAAGTAGTAGAATATGAGTCGAGATTAGTGACGAACTTGATAAAAATGAGGAATGAATCGAGTAAACAAACACAGGGGCACTCAGAGGAGAAAAAACTAGATTTATGGAATTGATGGAGGAAGGAGGGGTTGGTGTGGGTGGGATGTGGGAAGGAGGGGGAGAGAGGTGAGCTTGTTTTGATGGGAAGAGGATTAATCAGACGGACTGAGAGAAGTAGAAAACGAGAAAGAGAGATGGAATGGAAGAGATGAAATATTAGGGACTCATTTGGAGGATAACAAAACGGAGAGTACAGAAACATGGAAGGGAGAGGCGTTGAATTGATTTTTTGTGTGAGAAACGCTAACCTTAAAAAAAATAAATGAACACGTTTTTCAGCACCATAGAGAGTCGCATATCTTACGAGGTATAGATGGAATCAGAGTACGCAAACAATTCGATCAATAAATCGGTGATAGACCCTACATGATAGTTCCGAATAAAAGGATGGTTAAGAATGGAAAGGTGATCCCCGGGAGTGTCTTTAGATGCGGATCATAGACTGGTGGTGGCGGACATGAAGAGATTAAGAACGGGGAGGAGGAGTAAAATTATGAGCAGAAAAGGGCAGTTGATCAGAGTGAGAAGTTCAGAAGGAAACGAAGAACGAGACGAAATTTGAAACAGGGAAATGCAGGGAAACTACCTAAGGAATGAAAGAAGAAAACGGAAGGTGGACAGATATGTCATTAAAGGAAAGTTTAGAGAAAACTCTTGTAAAAGATGGGTAGGAGGTATACTAGGAAAGAGACATACACCATGGTGGAAAGAAGTGAAAAAACAGTTAAGTTAAAAACAGGGAATGAGGAAGTGCTGAAAGAAGAACAGAGCGGAGCAGCAAAGGGAGGAATATTGTACAGGCAAGGAATGGGCGAAGAGAATAAAGAGAGGGCAAAAAAGATGGAGGCGGAGAGAAATGGCAGGAGAAATAACGAGAGATGTGTGCGAAGTGGGAAGAAAAAAATATTTAAGATGGCGAAGGCGTATAAGAAAACCAAAAACCGTAACATAGAAATATAAAAGAATAGAAACGGAGAGATTCTTAGTGGAAGGCCGGAAGAAAGAAATCGATAGATGGACCGATATATCGAAAGCGAAGATCTGCTAACATGGGTTTATGTGGTAGAATACAGAGAACAAGAGGAATAAGCTGTAGCTGCAGATCAAACGAGGGAGGAGGAAGAGGAGGAGGAAGGTCGGAGAGAGATAAACGTGAGGATGGGAAGAATAGAGGAAGGCTTATAAATAGAGGAATGAAGAAGGGGTAAAGCCCCTAGGGAGAAGGAAAGGGAGTGGGGGCTGTGGAGTTTGGTGGTAGGAGGGAGGAGAGGAGTTGAGGGGGAGAATCATAAGTTTGATGAACAAGTGTTGGATGCATGACAGAGTACACCCAGAAAAGGGAATAGCTCACTCGCAGCAGGGCGGAAAAGGGGGAGGCAGCAATAGATAAATAATACGGATATATATATGGAAGGAGGAGATCAGGAAGCAATGAGTAAATAATTATAAGAGGCATGTACAACCTGTATGGAACGTCCTCCTGAACCGGCGCAAACATTGTCTCGAGAGTCGAGTTCACGCGCCAGATACTGGCGAGAGGATAGTAATCTGGGCTAACGTCATAGGGTAGCGTTGCTATAATATTGGGAGGAGGACGACGGGCCTGAGAAGAAAGAGTAGAGCCGAGATCTCGGAAGAAAGAACAGTATGGGTCAATAGGAATGAAGGAGAAAGGGAGGAACGGACGGGACCGGATACTGTATGGTATTCAACACGTAAAGAATGAGTTCGGGCTGAAAGAGATGCGGAGGGATAATGCGCGAGCAGGGGGATTCTGGGTCAGCTTTGTTTGAGTATGCGTTTTGTCATCGGACCGTAGGTGGGGGAATAAGGCATTTTGGATTCGGAGTAGGCCGAAGGGGAAAGAAGCTATGGCGAGATGGATGTGGTGGTATATTATGGGAGTTGGAGGGTGAAAGGTATTAAAAGTATTGCATGATAAAAGGAATACGAGGAAAGAAAAAAAGTTGGAAGATGAGTTGGAAGTGAAAATGAGGCACAGCATCGTGGGTGGGTAGGATGAGTTTAGAACGTGAAGTGCGAGAACGAATGAGTGATGGTGTTGAGGTGAAGCAATCAGGAGTGAGAGCAGCGTGGGAGTGTCTCTCTTATCTCCACTGCTTGTGTTTATATATTATGCCATATCTTAAGGACCCGACAGCACACGTGGTGAAGAAAGAAGGAAGAAGTGAGCGGAGGAGACTGGGAGAATTTGAAGGGGACATAAATGGCGTATGCGGACGATCTGGCATGTTTGGAGCGAGAGAGAAAGGAGAGAGAACCGATTCAGAGAGGTGGTGGGAGGTTGTTTACGGAATGAGGTTTGGAACGGAAGCAAGGCGATGGAGGGAGTTGAACGTAACAGAAGGACAGAGGAGAGATAGAACAATAATTCCAGGAGAAATGAGGGCAGGGGATATGGAAAGGATGATAGGAGGATGCGAGTATGGAAGGAGGGGGGGGAAACGAGGCGTTAGATGTATATGCCGCTGAAGTGCTGGGGAAAAGTATACCTGAGCAATTTATCTACGAGAGAGGATGTTGGGAAAGGAGCAGAAAGGGGAGGGAAAGTGGAGGAGAGATTAGGTGACGAAACTTGGCGAAATGGAGATAAAGTGCTATGGGATTACATGATTATTAAAAGCGCGGTATACGCCCCCATGGAAATGAAGTAGATAGAATGAGAAATCATACTTTGGGAATAGAGGGTTAAAAAGTGGGATTTTTTTAACAAACGGAGATGAGGTAAATTTCGAGAAAGACCGGAGACTAGGAACATAGACTCCAGGACGTGTTAGCGCACGATAAGATCTGCTAGTAGGCGGAGGAAGCGGAAACCATGGACAAGGATCAAGCGACAAGAAGAGAGAGAGTAGATATAGTCTAACGCGGCAGGGGGAGAATAAGAAGGTAGGTAGAGTGATGACGGCTACATATAGACGGACGAGTACATCGATTCGTGCGAACTGTCACGACCATTGTATCCTCACGTGACGAATTATACCGAGTAATGCCTCTCAGAATGTGAGGGTCTGACAAGCGGACACCGGTTACTAGAGAGATCAAGTAGAAAGGCCATCTTTAATATAGACTGGGCTCACTAATACCGCTGGGTTGTATTTTCATCCTATATTGCGACTTCGACGGAACGGCTTATGATGGGGGGGTATGTATGAAGGTCGATGAACCGATCAGTGAGTGCTAGTTTAGGATACTGTGTCGTTTTCTTATACTAAGGGTACATGTATAGGAGTGGACATTTTGTTACGCGATTAGTAATTAGGAAAATGAGTAATTTTCTGTTTTTAGATTTTTGATTATAGGTTTTTTGTTATTATATTTGGTGTTGGATTAGAGAATAGAAGAATGTATTAAAGGGAAGGATACTTTAGTGGGATAGAAGAATGGAAATGTGGGGAGAATTGGTGAGGAGGGTTGGAAAGCTAATAAGAGTGGTGGGTTGCGG